>JABAJV010000001.1:0-191186 GCA_018854895.1 Tricholoma furcatifolium
TGAATAAGACAGACTGAAGCTGAGCGCTGAGCACCCGACGGTCAACGTAGGCAATAAAGAAAGATATCAACCGTCCCGCCTCGAACAAACAAAACGCGCGCCGCCTTTGTTTTGATATGTTGGACGACTTTCCTGTTATATTTTTAAGGTTTGAGGCGGAAAGCCAAAACTGGTGGGCGCGTTCCAAACAACGCGTTTGGCGGGATCATGTGATTGTATACTGCATTTGAAATAAGGTTTTCGGCGAAATTTCAAAACTGATCGGAACGTGCTACATAAAGCTCTTCTCAACTCACAACCACAATTTACACTGATTAGTATGTCAGGAAGACTGCAACACAAGGCACGTTCACCTGCGTGCATCATACCATGACAGCATAAATGATGATCTTTCTATCTACAGGTCGCCTTGGTCACCGGTGCTGGATCGTAAGTATCTAGATTTATTCCATAGTCGAAGATCTTAAAGGGATTTGCGCAGCGGAATTGGATTGGAATCATCTATCCTCTTTGCCCAGGAGGGTGCTAACGTCCTGCTTGTCGACAACAGAGTTGAAGCCGCAGAGGCTGGCGCAGAACTGATCAACAAACGGTACCCCAATATCAAGGCCATCGCGATAAAGGCGGATGTCAGCAAGGAGCAAGAGGTGAAGAATGCCGTCGACACTGCTGTCGAGAAGTTCGGGCGTCTCGATGTCATGGTGTGTATATTTTTCAGGCTGGTCATTTTAGATATTGAAATGATAATTTCCCCTTAGTTCAACAATGCTGGTCAGCTGAATTTGCACACATGCAAGTGATCCAATTTTAATCGCGATTTTTTCTTTCGCGGTGTACAGGTATCATGCACCCTGAGGACGACAACGCTCTCAACACAGAGGAGCGCATCTGGGATCTGACTATGCAGATCAATCTCAAGGGTGTCTGGTGGGGCTGCAAGTACGCCATTCTCGCCATGCGCAACAATCCCACGGATGAGTCCAAAGGCCTTCACACTGGAGGAAGCATTATCAACACCGCGAGTTTCGTGGCATTGATGGGCGCTGCGACTCCTCAGTTGGCGTGTACGTTTCTCATTTCGTAGGCCTAGAACATCAACTGACATTCTTGGCCTGATAGATACCGCATCCAAGGTACTGTTGGTGGTATCAATACCCGTGTAATATTTAATCGTTTAGTAGGGTGCTGTTCTCGCGATGACCCGCGAGCTTGCGATTGTCCACGCTAGGGAAGGCATCCGCCTCAACTCTCTCTGCCCGTGAGTTTCTAGATACACCGTCAAGTAATTGAGGACCTACCTGACGTGACCGCAATCTACAGAGGCCCGCTGAAAACTCGTAAGCAACCAAACGGCGCATCATTACTATCGTTCCTTACCAGTTTCATGCTCAGCGCTCCTGATGGACTTCCTCAACACCGAAGAGAAGCGTGAGCGAAGGCTTGTCCACCTCCCCATGGGTCGTTTCGGCGAGGCCGTTGAGCTCGCCAAGGCTGCCCTTTTCCGTACGTCTTTTTCGAGAATGCCTTGGCAGGTCGACTTACGTCTTCCTTGTAGTCGCCAGCGATGACAGCAGCTATATGACGGTACGTCGTTTTGATTTCGATCCCCCTCTGCGCCATTTGTTCAACAACTTACCCCTTCCAGGGAACTGAGTTCAAGGTCGATGGTGGCCTTAGTTCCGCCTACGTCACCCCAATTGGTCAACCAGTGCTCCCACCTCCCCAGAGCTTGATTCAGTAATGGATGCGTTTGGTTTTGATCATTGTAGCCATTTCGTGATATACCTTGTACAACCTCTTATGGTATGAATATTCTGTAGTACAATCCAATGACCAAGTAAACCCGATTTTGGAATCACTAAATATTAGTCATTTGCACCAAGCAGCTTGGCGACATCCGATTAGATATAGGATACACCCAGATGGATGAAGACAGTAACAACGACACCCACATCAACCGAGTTGTGGCGAGACAGTAAGTAGCACATGATTTTCAAGAAGACAACTATTTGGATTTTGCCGCTTCTGCCCGTCTCTTGTCACCTTGCGCCTTCCGGATCTTCGTGATTTCCTTGCCTATCTCGTTGTTGATGCGTTTGTGCATCTCTGGCCTGTAGCCCAGGGCGAAGAGGATCTCTAAGTGAACGAAGAAAGGAGCGAGGACCACGGCTGTGAATCAAGACACATTAGAAGGGAAACTCCAGAACTGCGGCGGGATTTGCAACCGTACCACCAATCAGATTATCTAGGAGTGCGGGGGCGCGCTTTTCTGCAAGACCGTGTCCAAGGAACTGAGCGATCCACGACACGACGTGAACTATGACTGCTGTGGATACATGGCCTGCACCTTTGGAATACGCGGTCGCGGTCAAAAGTGACAGAGCCAGCTGGGGCGCATAGAGAATCTTCGAACGCATCAATAGGGTTGCAGGGGTAACTGATAGACGAGAAGACATACGGCTGCTGTAGGTTCAAGAACTAGATAATAAACAAAGTAAAGCGCAGCATGAATAGCAGATATGTTGAGGTCGAAGCAGAGATAGTCGTTAAAGCGATGATGGACTTCAGGCACGAACGACGGAACTGGCAGTTCAGACGCCATAACCTGGAACGTCCTAGATAGGATAGTTGCGTCAGTAATGAGAAGATCGGCGGTTGAGCAGAGAGCACCATAGCAGGACGGGTACGAATACGATGTGGATGAGAACGTTTGTTTTATTGGAGTGGTAAGCGCCGTAGAAGGTGAGCTGATATAGGATGAATAGAGTGTAGATTGACGAGAAAAAAGACGGCCAAACCTGGGTGTTGACGTCGAACAACTTTGAGGAGGGCATGGTGGTAGTTGAAAGCCAAAGAGAACCTTTAAAGAGGCAAGGCACCTTTTAGCCGTCTATAAACATATGTCTATTGAGAAATCCCCAAAACGGAAGACATCACATTTCTCCACGTAACACCACGTGAAGTCACCACCTTCTTCCTCTCTTCCATGGTTCGCTCAACTATAATCGTTCGAGCCTCCGATGCATTGCCTCTTGCTGCCAGCGTAGACGACGAGCAGGTACCTTCATGTCCCGTTACATTCACAACCAGTCTTCTGACGTGTCCTTCCTTCAGACAGAACAATCCCTCCAGGAGCACAAGCAGCAAGCTAAGCTCATATTTAGACGTATTACACCCAACTCGGAGCCTCGGTGCTCAATAGAAAGTGGCCAATATACATTACAGTTCGTGTCTCGATCCTCCTGCTCCGATTTACGCTGACCTCCCTCCTCCTTTCCCCTCAGTTACCTGATATCGGAAAACGTCGTATTCCTTACGATAGCGGATAAATCTTACCCAAGGAAACTTGCGTTCTCGTATCTTGATGAACTGTCGAAGGAGTTTGCCACTACATATGGGCCAAAGGTAGAGACGGTCCGCAAGCCGTACGCGTTTGTTGGTTTCGGTGCGTTGGCTTTAACTTTCAACTTGATTCCACTCTTGATTTTTCATAGATACATTCATGTCAAAGACCGCCCGGCTTTACCGCGATACACGAACCGCGACTGCGACATCTAGCCTCGATAGACTCAATGACGACCTGCAAGACGTAACGAGAATAATGACGAAGAACATGGAGGAGTTGCTGTGGCGTGGTGATTCACTCGACCGTGCGTATGCCCGCGAGACTTGTCTTTCTGTAACTGAGAATCTGTGCAGGCATGTCGCATCTATCAACGTCACTGCGTTCAGAATCCGAAAAGTATCGGAAAGCAGCCAGGAACATCAACTTCAATGCCATGATCCGTCAATATGCACCATTGGGTGCAGTTGGGCTGCTTGTAATTATTCTATTATACTGGCGTTTTGGGTGATATTGTGTAGTATATGTTCTGTTTATTCATTCATTATACAGTTATTTTATTTTCGGAAATGATCTCCCACACAACTTTTAATCTTATCGTTGATGGCGAGTTCGCTCTAGAACTGGTTCCGATGGGGTCAAGGGCTGGTAACTTCTCATCTCCTGCCTGTGATCAGTCCACAGATGCAACGAGCTGCTTCCCCGTACAGATCTACCTCTCCTTATGGCCCACCACCACCAGACAACTACAGACAATCGTACACCCCGGCCCCACCACCTGCTATGGCCGCACCGCCAGGATCCATAACCTATACCACACTCCCAGGACAAGACGGACGTCCAGTATATCAATTGTTCAAGTATGTGCTCGATCTTGGATCTATCAAGAGATCTATGCTGATCTTCTTCCAGAGCAGTCGAAGCTTCGTGAGCCTATACATATACCCAGATTTAATGTCTTGATTTACACCTGGCTCCAGGTATGGCGACCCTACGGGGAATGGGAGGCAGATTATGGGTATTCAGTGGGTGAAAGGTGAAATTACTACAAAACTTCCCCCTGGCGCCCAACCACCTACTGTGGTGAGCGTCTATCTGATGTTTGTATACACCTTATCGTTCATCAAATGTTTTTGTTTACTTAGGATTTTGCTGCTTCCTGGGGACCTGCAGGTCAAAATTCTTGGTAGGTTGATTTACTTATGCCGAAAGCTCTTCCATGAACCTTTGAACTTATTGGTTTCACAGGGGACAAAGTAAGGTTCACACCCGACGAACTTTAAGAACGGGAAACTGACGTATTCAAGCTCATGGACAGGATGCACAAGCTCGTGAACGCCGCAAGAGCTTCAATGCATCTTCGCCTCCAGGCGCCGGAATTTATGGCCCAGGCCCTTATTCTGGATATGCAGATGGCCCTGCTGGTGCCCCTGCGCAGCCATACTCTTCCAATGCCACTAATGCTGGCTACTACGCTGCCGACTTGGATCGTAAGATGGGAGATATGAATCTTCGTGATCGAGGCCGAGATTACCGCTCCACTCATGCTCCTGTCCCTCAAAAATACAGTTCGAATGACGTGACGGGTGCCCCGCCCCGTGCTATAAGCCCTCACCCTGGTGTACCGCGTGCTGTTAGCCCTCACCCTGGCGGCAACCCCGCCGTAGCTGGGCCTTATAACTCAGCAACCGCGTCCGGAGCGTACTCTAGATCTCCCAATATGCGTGCTGCTTCTCCCAACCCACACCCTGCACAGGCTCCGTTTGTACCTCCTGCTCCAGGTGGCTATCCTCCATATTCTAGGTCTGCTTCGCCCAATCGTGCTCCCGACCCTCTTCCCCGTGCAGCGTCGCCATACGGGCCTCCTGCTGGTCACCTGTCTCGTGCAGCGTCGCCATATGGACCACCCGCCGGACCTCAGCATCGTCCTACGTCTCCGTATGGACCGCCCGCTGGACCTCCGCCCCGCTCAACAACTCCATATGGAGCCGCGCCTGCCGCTCCTGCCGCTGGCGCCCCTCCTGCCGTCTATCCTCGCGGCCACATCATGGAAGGGCAGCCCATTCTTCCTACTGATCGCGCCAGGGCATCGCCAATGCCCCCGGCCGCCAATTTACCCCCCGCTGGACCTTATTCTTCGAGTGCAGTAGCAGCGCCACGGGCTGGCACCTCTCCCAACATTCCACCTGCTACGGTACCGTTCGCAGGGAACCCTGCTCAACCTCCTCACCAGCTGGCGGCTCCTGAAGGCTTCTCGCGCCCGGTGAATGGATCACATGCCTTCACGCCATTTGACATAATGAAGATCCAGGACATGGAGAGGTTCTGGTCCGAAGTTCCCAGGATGCCCAATGTCCTTAATACTCACGACGTGTTTGAGGAAGATTGGCGTCGTCTAATGCAGGTAAGGAAAGCATCATCTCATTTTGAAGCAAACACTTTGACGTTATCATGAACAGGACATGGCACTCGCATGGGCTGGAAGGCTTCCTGTTGAGCAAGAAGGGCCAGCTGCTCAGCGCACGGCTATAATTGGAGATCTCATCGATTTGTGGAATCAGTCTTTCTTCTTGATACGCGGAATAGAGCTTGTGCTTTTCCGAGGCAAAGAGCGCCGTACAGGTCGTTACGCAGGCACCATCGAGCGAGATCTGCCTTACCTTGAGGAGCCCGATGACTATATCTCCTCTGAGGACGAATCCAGCGATGATTCGGATTCAGACTTGGACTATGGTTCAGGGAGATTCCAGCATGCATATGGTGACCCTCATCAAACATTGTCAGAAGTCTTCGAGGAAGGCCGTCGTCGCAAGGAACAGAAGCTTGCTCGCAAGGCTGAACGGAAGAGAAAGCGCCAGGAAAAACACCGCAGGCGGCGAGAAAAGTATAGAGCGCGCAAGTACGCCCTCTATATGACCTATGTTCCAACTAGCGTGACTGCAGGAAATAATTACGGAGGACACGGAGGATACCCTACGCCTGGGGGAGCTGGCTATGCAGGTGGCCGCTATTAAATACCAATATACTCACAACAGATCTATCGACAGGGACAGTTCATACCATCTTATGCCTATCTTTTTCTGGATTGATTTTCTTCAGATATATTTTCTGTACGTCTGTAGCTCCGAATAGGGTCTGAAATAATTACATCCTACATGGTGATAGTGTTGTACAAACCTGAAAATTATTTGCGCGCATAAGAATAGTTGTCTATTACCATCCTCTTCCTCGTCCCCGGCCTGCGCTATATGGAGCGCCTCCTCGAGTGTTCCCTTGATATGCAAGAGCCTGGTTACTGGACTGGTAGCCACCATTATAACTACCACCACCACCACCACCACCACCACCACCACCGCTGCCGCCATAGCCACCATAACTTCCATAGCCACCACTTTGACCACCTCTGTAGGCACCATCTCCATAGCCGCTGTTTGAATTTCCGTATCCTCCGCCCCCACCCCCGCTGTATCCACCCCCATAGCCCCCATAACCTCCATAACCTCCATATCCAGCGTGGCTAGGTGGCCCACCTCTTGAGGGTGGTCCGCCACGTCCTGGATTGTATCCACTATAGTTTTGCGCAGGAGGCGCACCGCCGTAGCCACCATACTGTTGCGGCGGCGGAGCTTGATAGGAAGGCCGATTGCGATCCTGATAGCCTCCGCCGCGATTATCATACTCGCGTCCTCCGCGCGAACTGGGATACGAACCCGACCCATAGTTATTGGAGCGCGAATGAAATGGGTCATTCCTCGACCGATCGGCGCCCCCTGCTGCCCAATTTCCTGATCTTCCGTTAGCGCCTTCATTGGACCAACTGCCGCGTCCCCGTCCTCGGCCACGACCACCATTCCTAGTGATTTCCAGGTCAGTCGAGGTTAGCACTCTGGCTGCCCTCTTCACTCCCGGAAGCATAACGGATCGGTGAGGTGAGAGTTGCTTGGGGAAGAAGTAGAGGGCAGTCAGGGATCGATCATTGTGGATGTCAGTCAAGCCATCCATCTCAAAAGGACAGTAATAAGTTGATCCGGGAATGCAATCCGGATTTCTGGACACAGCGCCATTAATACCGCCTGTTAGTCTTGGTTCGATGGGTACAGGCTGCATTGCGAGGTTAGAGTACTAATAAAAAAACACTATAAAAGAATCTTACATCTTGGTTTTTGCGTTTCCCGTACAACTCCTCATATGACGGATACACGGGATGTTCGTTGGATGCAAATATAACATTGTTTCCCCACTGGTTGCGCTTGACTTCTGCGTCTGTAAGATTGGGATAACCCACGGCCATCGCATCTAAAAGCCGTTTTTCATCGATAAACGGAAGAAGAGCAACACCCTGCCACGCCATCTTCTTTCCGTTCATGTCGATTTCAAATGTTGGGGGATAGAAGTCAATGATAGGCGAATCTTCATCTATCATCAAGGAGTGGAAAACAGATGGTATATGCGACCGACTAGGATGGTATGAGTTGGTGATCACGTAGCAAATGTAATAGAAAAGACAGTTACAGACCTGGCCGCAGGGAAAACTCCCATCAGTTGTTCGAAGGGTTTGAAAGGTTGTCCGAGTATGAAATTCAGGTCCATCTTCTCGACTTCCTCGAAGTCTGCAGCGAAAGGGGCAAAATGGTATGGATAATACCATTGCCATGATGGAGTCTATAAGAAATCAGATACAAAGCAGCAGCGACGTGGTGTGACAAACGTACACCCTGGTAATAATACTGGAGGACCCATGACAAGCCCTCGACGTAAGCCTTAGTAACGCTGTAGATACGCAAGGTCAGAAAGTTAGATGAAATGGAGGTTGAGGGCAGCTCACCCCTTTCGGAACTCCGTATCCGTAAGTTCAACTCCGAATTTCTGTCGGTAATAACGCTCTTTATATCCAGGCTCCCACAATCTACGGTTCTGAGTTAGTTGACTCGTGGGGGCTTAATAGAACACCACATACTTGACAGTGTCTTCCTGTTCAACCGTCCCATCGGCATTGACTTTCAAAGCGAGGTTAGAAGTCGCTTCAGGTGGGGCATCGTCGTCCTCTTCGACGGTGACAACATCGTCCGTAGATTCACTTGGGGCAGCAGGACCTTCATCGAATTTCCGCTTTACACCTGCGACGTGATCATCGCTACCATCTTCCTCCCTCATCAAAACGTCAGGAGAGGAGTCCTGATCAGGATTTGCACTGAGTGAGTCTACGGCAATTGCAACATTGCTTGATTCGAGCGGAGGAACACCGGCACCTCCTAAGCCAGGTATTTCCTCATCATCATCATTGCCACTCGGGACAAATTGAGCAACCGTAGTTGCAGCGCTGGAGCTCATCGGAGCGGCTTCAAGTGTTGCGGTAGGAACAACAGGCTTGGCTGGGGATGCAGGTTTTGCAGGTAGCGACGGTTTCACAGGAACAAGGGCAGACATTTCTGCCTTAAGAACTTCGGCGGCACTCAAATTTGCCATACGGATCGCACGTCGATTCGCAACAATATCACGATTGGATCCAGCCAGTGCTTGTGCGGCTACAGGAACATGTTGAGCAGATTCGGCGGTTGGTGTTGCACCCAAACCTATAGAATCTGCCTTCCCAGCAAAATCATAGGAGGGGCGTTGTGGGAGCGGATGGACAGACGGAGTAGACGATGTACGGGATGCAGATGTAGGGTTTACAGTCAGGCCCAATGTAGCCGAAGGGCCAGCAGTGAAACCATTTTTACTCTGCTGCTGCTCCAACTTACGTCGTTTCGCATTCTGATCCTGTCGCTCTTCAGCTAAAATTAAGCAAAAACACTCGTGTCAATGGTTCATCTTTTATTGAGAAAAAAAGGAGTGGCCTGTAACAGGGACAGCGACATAAACAGGGACAAGACAGACCTTCACGCCGCTTTCGGAAGATTTCATCTTCCCTTTTGGCCAAACCATCAAGAATGATCTGCGCTCTTGAAAGCTCCAATTGACCATGCGAAGTCAAATATCCTCCCATCCTAGGAAGCTCTTGTTTCCATATCTTGAGGAGCGTATCAATAGCACCTTCACGGATCTCAAGTGAGGGAAGATGCGGAAGGAAATCGTTGCCAACAAAGAAGATAAGGAGCACCCAGTCATCAATTGCTTGTTCCAGGCTAAAGGGGAACGAGGCTTGAGTCACGTTTAGTTCAACTTCCAAGTATTCGCGTAGGATAGCGACGTCAAGAAAAATGAATGGTTTCTTGTCGGATGGAGGCTTCTTCTGAACCTCAGCTTTTTGTCCAGTGCATTGGGCAGCATAATGACCCTCTTGTCCACATATTCGACAAGCACTTGGACTTGTATCGTTAGCAAAGACGTCCTCTCGAAGTACCCTAAAATGGGGTTCATGGGTCGCTAGAGCCAGCATGATTAGATCCGCATCCTGGGGAGGCAGTTAGTATTCAATCTGGAGTGCGCAGGGGAAACATACCAAGCCATAAATTACGTGTCGAGTGTTGGGGTCGTAATGGGGGTTAGTACGCTGACGTCTGATGAAGTCCATAATTTTATGCTCTCCTTCTCCGGGAACGCTGGCGTCAGAAATGATTACTTGCATCTATGCATGATACGTCAGATCATGATGCGGTATACTAAAGCAAAAACCTTTCACCTGCTTCCAACCAGGGTCCGTATTCATCTTCTTTACTACCCAATAGCGAAGTGATGAAGCAAGCAAGCTCATAAATGGCGTTCCGGGGGTGATAGCATTCGAGTCCCACGAAACTTTGTTCTTCTCCTCTTCACTGATTTCCTTGCCCATAGCTACATGGCGCGGTCAATATATGCGTAAGAATTAGAAACTATAGAGCAGACCTTCCCAGAGGGCAACGGACTCTTTGCGTGCCTCTTCTTTCTCTTTTGCCTCCTGCGCAGACCGGAAACGACGAGAGCGCTGTTGATTCATTTTTGCTCGAGGAGCCACACCGTCTTCAAAAGGTTATTGAGGCAATTGCTAAGTGAAAATCGTTGGGACTTACCTATGGCCATGAACAGAAGCCTTCGAGGCCGAATCATGTTGACCACTCGTTCAGTGTACTTGAAGACCTCTACCATCATTTCCTCTTCTGTTTCTGGTGCAGGCTAGGGAACGGAGTTAGTGAGTTGATACATAAGTATGAGGCGTATCATACCTTTCCCTCCGGATGCGTACAGGGGTGAACCTAAGTAACAAATGCTCAGCAGAAGATCATCTAGGCTACCTAGACACTTACTATGCCATTCATATCAAGATACAGATTGTCGAACTCCGTTCCATTGGGATTGGGCTGCGCCATGTTGACTGGAATTGTAACAGAGTTGCCGGATTCATCTGGGACTTTTATCTCTTCCTCTTCTTCAACAGGATAGACTGTAGTAACCGTAAGACGTTAGGTCATATAAAATATGCCCATGGAAAATTCACGCACTGATTTTAGGGTACTTTTTGCTGAGCCAACGAAAGAGTGCGGGGACACCCTGAGAGAACTGTAAGCGCTAGGGGAAGACTAGACAGGCAAGAAAGAAACACACCATGATTAGCCCTTGTTAACCTTACAACAAGAAATAATTCCTTGTATTTAAAGCTTTGAGCAGGCCCGCCGTTGTCGCTGTTGTTGTCGCCGACGTGAAATGGAGGCAGGGCTGAGTTGGAAGAAACTTTCCAAGCGGAAAGGCACGTGACCTTATGTCACCTAATGACTCGAAGCCCCTTCAAACCAGCCACAACCTGCAAGACAAAGCGAACAAGAAAACCCATCACCAGACAACTAACCACCTGCTTTCTCTGCCTTTATAACAACCCGATCCATCCATATCGTTTTCCGATCATATAAATGCCCGTTCCTATCAAGGTCGACACAGAGGCGGTGGCCAAACCTGCCTCACAGCCCTCCCAAAAATCCATGACCAAAGCTGAACGACGCGAGCTTCAGGAGCGTCAACGCGCCGCCAAATTGGCGCAAAAGTCTGCGCAAGGTGGACCCACAGCCGCAAAGGAGTCGGCACCATCGAAACCTCCCAAGGCTCCATCTACCCCTGCGCAAAAGAAATTCGGAGAAGCTAGCGGAAGCAGCGCTACAAAGGTGTCAACAGCAAAAGAGGCGAATGCAGGTGCTACAGCGGCGGCGGAGGACAGTACATTGGCGTCTCGTGGCCTACGCATATTTTCACACTTTGGGCTACCCAAACCGATTGGGCACGCGATCAAAGGCGATATTCATCCAGCAATTATTCGACTTGGTCTTCTATTCTCAGAATTCCGTATATGTGGCTCGAATGCTCGTTGCATTGCAACACTTACTGCGTTTAAAACAGTGCGTTGTTTTTTTGCTCACTCTGATTTTTTACCCCGATAAGATTTAATCTCTATATGTCCAGGTCATTCAAGATTACACTACCCCATCCCATAGCACTCTCTCCAGGCATCTTATGACACATCTTTCACCTCAGATCACACACCTTGTCTCTGCACGCCCCATGTCTGTTACGATGGGCAACGCCATCCGACAGCTGAAATTAGAAATCAGTGGATCGGACATTGACATGATTGAGCAAGACGTACGTTCACTCACGTTTCCAAATTTGTAACTTACTCATCGATGACGCTAGGCAAAAGATGCGTTGTGTACGAAGATCGATAACTATATCCGGGACAGGATTATCATTGCAGATGAGGTCATTCAGGAGCTTGCTGGTAAGAAGATCAATGACGGAGATGTCATTTTAACATATGCAAGGTCTGCATTCCGAATTCAAGATAGCTCATGACCACAATTGACGGAATTATATCAGATCTTCGATTGTGGAGAAGATCCTCTTGAATGCACACCAAGAAGGGAAACGTTTCTCGGTCATTGTGGTTGATTCGCGTCCACTTTTGGAAGGTATATCGCTTGACACGTTCGCTGGCTTTTGTTCCTAAATTTCTTGCTCTATCCTAGGCAAAGCACTTCTGAGAAAGTTGACAAATGCTAATCCCCCAGTGCCTTGCACATATGCATTACTCCCAGCTTTGCCTTCCCTCATGACTGAGGTCACCACGGTCTTACTCGGTGCCCACTCTCTCAGTGCGAATGGCTCAGTGTATTCCCGCGCTGGAACTGCCCTAGTGGCAATGATCGCGAGGACACACTCAGTTCCTGTTATGGTATGTTGCGAAACGTACAAGTTTAGCGAGGGTGTTATGTTGGATGGTTTCGGCAAGAACGAGCTTGGTAAGGTTAGACATTCGTTTTCCATATCTCGTACTCATGGTGTTTTAGCTCCTGCACGTTTCTCGCAACCTACAAAGCACGCAAAACCCCTCTCAACTACACCAAACTTGGAAATCCTCAACCCACTATACGATTTAACACCACCTTCATCCATTACGGCTGTTGTGACTGAGGTGGGATTGATTCCTCCCAGCAGTATTAGTTCGATCCCGCTGGCTTTGGGAAAGACGACTCTGTAAAGGACATTTGCGTTGTTTTCGTTGTCGTTTAGCGTACTCGCTTGCATTACTTTTGAGGGCTAGGTGTTTGTATTAAATTATAGAAGACATGTATCGTACATGGCACAAGCGTCACAAAATGTAATCCACTGATCCTCCAAACTAATTATAAAGGGAATGCTAAGGATATCCGGGTAAACGAGAAATTACAGCTCCGTCCTGCTCTTGGGTGTGTCGCGAGAGTCCTTGTTGGACTCGATAATCTTGTCTCTAATCCAGTCAAATGCTTTATCGGTAACATGCTCTACGGGGTGATCGAAGAGGTATGGGAGGATGGGAACGATAGCTAGGCCAGTAGCAGTTGGGCCCCATGTCCTGAGACGAACGTTTTGGGTATTCTTGAATGCTTTCTTCGCCTGTGCAACCGCGGTGTGTATTGTGAAGGCAGGGAGAGCCCTATTTTAAGAAGCCGCGTGTCAATTCCGAACCCATACGTCAGCCCGGCGAAACCACAAACATGGATGCTATAGACTGGAATGTGGCGCGTTGAACAGCGGCAATTCCAATTCGCGTGGGTTCAGAGAAATTAGCTGCTTCTATTGGAGAGGGACCACGGTGGTAGGCCTTGTAAGATTCGTACCCTACATCGCTGCAACGTGCATCAAGAATGAATCCACCGTTGTTCTTATCAGAAGCAAAGTGAATACAAACCCGGCAAGGTAGAGCCATGAAACACCGTATGCGGCAGTCACGACCCAAGGAGGCACGACGGGACGGAAAGCCTCGCCCACATCACTGGTCTGGTGAAGCAGTAAATTCGGGACCACCAACGGTATTCTGGAGAACATACATAGGCAATATAACGAGTGCTTGCTCGAAGAGCAGTCCTTAGACGAGCACCATAGGCAAGATAACGTATATCAGAGTCGGTTGTGTCAGCATCCCTATCAGCAAGATTCTTGACAGCGTCCTTCGCTGCGTCTATGGTTACGTCCTTTGTGCCAGTCATTTGAGGGAGAGCCTTGAATTCGTTTCGTTTTGAAAAATGAATATTTTTAGATAAGGTCACGTGCCCACTATGCCGGAGTTGGTAAATGGCGCTTGTCAACTTGTGTCAGCGACAAGTCATTGAACTTGAACGAATCCTCTCTTGAGCTCGTCGACGCATACATGGATACCCGGACTCGCTCTGCATCCCCTAATGAACACCCCGCAGACAAGCTACCCCAGACTCCCCCCCCTCAAGACAAGATTTCTGCCTATTATTCCCTGGTTTTTCCTCATTTCACATTTTACATTCAAACTCTCTCAGTCACAATCGGCCGCCGATGCGCTCCCAACCCAAATGCTGCCACGTCCTCTACAGCCGAGCCTGCTCCAGTAGATGTTGATCTTGGCGCTGTTAAAAGTGTCTCGCGTTTACACGCAAAGATAGAGTATGATCAGGATGAGGACCGTTTTGTTCTTGTCGTCGTAGGTCGCAATGGTGCTTGGGTCGATGGCGTTTGGTCTGGCAGTGGAACCAGAGCACCTCTCAGCGAAAGGTGACCTGTCTTTGTCTCCTGCTGAACCAGTCATTGACTCTTTCTAGGTCCCAGATTCAAATTGCATCACGCACGTTCCATTTTGTACTTCCGCCTCCGCCACCCCCAGAGGATACCCCATCACCAAGTTCTCAATCATCAGCCAACAGACAGCGCTCGCCATCTGTTGACATTACATCCATATCCCCTCCGTCATCATTGCACTCACATACTCCGCCACCGCCCGTCGAGCACATCAAGCCTCCGCCTTCACCAGAACCTCAAATCATTGATTTATCACCTCCTCCCCCCAAGCCACGTCCATTACAAGCCTCTCCGCAACTTCCGAATTCAAATTCGATTGGCAAGTCGAACAAAGCTGCCGCATCGAAGAAGCGGAAAAAAGGAGATGTGGAACCACCTGCTCTTCCTCGACCGAAACCCGAGGACATGCCCCCCAAACCGCCCTTCACATATGCACAACTTATTTATAAGGCTATCAAAGCTATTGGCGAGAAGGCTACGTTGCAGGAAATATGTAATTGGATAATGAATGCGCACGAGTACTATCGATATTCAGATGCATCTTGGATGGTACGATCACTTCACAATCCTTCAAAATTGATGCTGATATTTTTTTGTTTTATTTTTCATTCAGAGTTCTGTTCGACACAACCTATCATCGAGTAAAGCGTTCCAGAAATTGGAGCGATGTGGGGGTGACAGAGGAAAGGGTTTCTTCTGGAAACTTGATCCCGAGCATTCTCAGGTTCTAGAGGAGCAGGAGACAAAGATTGCTCAGTCAGCTGCTGCCGGCGGTTCTCAGGGTGCAGATGGACATGTTCGGAGGAAGAAAGATAAAGGCGCCGTTCTGGAGCCTGCCTTGAAGCGAAGCGTCAAGGGAGATATTAAGGGTACTCCCTTGCCGCCCCCTCTAACGTCTACACCTCTCGTCAAAACTTCACCCTCGACAACCGTTACTGCACCAACACCGTCGACAAGTACTACTACCGCTACCTCGCCGATCCTTGGCAAGGCTACTCCTACCACAACTCCTGCAACAACCGGCGTGTTTGCATACCCAACAACTCATCATGCTCAGACTACGACCATACCACAATCCTCTGCCGTTACTTCTGGCTACTCAGCTGCACCGCTGACCACTCCAAACCCATATGCAGCGTGGACTATGCACCCAATGTCCACTATGAATGGCGTTGCACAAACCCTTCCTACGCCCGCAACAACTGCTCCAACATCCCCAGCCCCAGTATCCGCGCTTCCAGCTCAATCTCCACCGCCTCCTGTGCCACCACCTGCGGCACAAACTAGCGGGCAAATCGTTCCGGACGTCTGTCTTCCTATTGTGCTCGGACCTATTCCGCCGACCCATCCAGACTACTTACCAACACATCCCAATAACTCTGCGAAAGAAGGCTACATGATTCTGCACGAAAGGACATTGATCCTGGACCCCGGTGTCTTCGGCGAGCTTACCAAGGAAACTCTGGAAGGCTTGGAGAAAAAAGGGATGATCGCTGCTTTGCAGGTTCTGAAGGAGCACATGGTGAAGGTCTTGAAACAGCGGAGGGCGAAGGGGCGAAATAAGGCGAAACGAATGAGAGGTGCTGGGAAGAAGGTTGGAGATTCTACCAATCCACTAGGTCCTCCATTGACCACGGCTCCGCTTGAACGGAAACCCGTTCCGGGTGCTGTCGTCAATACAACTATACCTGCGGGACCATCACCGCCGCCACCATTTCCTGTGACTGCCTCGGTTCCTGACCCAGTACCAATGGATGTAGGAGGCGGAATGCCAGTCGATGCTGGTTCTCCTATTGTTATCATCGACGATTCTGATGACGATGGACCTGCCGCGAAGCGAAGGAAGGTGGATGAAATCCTGATTGTTTAATATCCAGGACGTTTCCTCTGCCCTCGCTATGCCTGATATTTTTGCGAACGAAATGTAACGATATGTAGGAGACACGTTAAATTCTCTGTAATGCCACGATGGGTTTTAAAATCATTCAACCGTTGACAGTTTAGTTCAGAATACCGATCTTGGGATTTTTGGCTGTAGTACATCGCTAATTAGCGCAACTAATGACCATTATCATGTGTACAATATCCAACTTGTGTCAAACGAGCTTTTAAGCGCCCAACGATCACGTAAATCAACTTTGTCTGTCTCTGTCTATCCTCTACGTTGATGATATCCTACAACACTCCTGTCGAATAACGCATTTCATAACACACATTCAAATGAATGCTGAATCTCTCCACAAGTTCAATATCTGTGCCGCCCTCACCTGGACTGCCTGCTCATAACTCGAATCCGAATCAGCCACCTTTGTCAAGACAGCAACAAGCCTCGACTCCTCAGGCTGCAGCAGCTTCTTCGTGAAAGTCGTCACCTCGATCCTGGTCAACAGCCTGTCAAGTTCTTCCCACCGCTCCGGATTCAACTTCCCCTGTGAGAAAAGGTAGTCCAATGTTCCGAGCTGGTTGGCCAAATTAATAACCTCGAGCCGATTGGGCGGAGCGCATTTGAGAACCATACCAGCACCTGTTCGGGAACTGTTTGTAGCCCCAGGTGAAGTTCTCGCCATCCAGCTTTGGCGGGCTTCTGGCAAGCGATCCTGGCTGACATTGGTGAAGTTCCTGAAGCTCGGCTGTATGGTGCTCCCATTGTTAAAACCCTCATTCCTCTTCTGCTTGGTTGGAATGGTATGTGCATGTGCCCTCTCTCCTCTGCTGATGACTGCCTCTGCTGTTTGTTTTTGGTGTGCTGAAGGACTACTGAAAATTGGATTCCCTTGAGCGGAGTCAAAAGGCTGCTTCCTTGGTATCAAATTCAGCTGTATCTCAGCCAAAGAGTCTGCTGCAGTACACCTAGATGCTGTCCCATTCCTTTTGCTGGAGTATTGTTTTCCATTACCAAGGAAACCAGAATGAAAAGATGGTGGTTTGGATTGAGTGTGTGAAGTGTCATGGAACATTGCATTCTGTTTCTGTTTGTTGTGCTTTTGATACCTTTCATAGCCATTCCGTTCAGGGGGTCTCATTGTCAATATGGTGGGTGGTGAATAAGACCCTCTGGTCATAGGAGCTGTTGGTGAACCTGCCATTTTGGACTCTGTGCTTTGTAACAGAGACCATTGTTCATGTGAACATCGCCTCTCTAAAGATGTGTTATTATCCTGAGAGATGATCAGTATTCTGTGTATACTCCTCTTGGTATCACTTACCAAAGCGCGAGGACTCCTGAATCTTTGGTGAATATTCATTTGTACAATGTCCTGAGGAGCAAATGAGACAGGACCGTCTACAGTTGGGCCAGGATGTTCGGGCTGATGTACAGAAATCAAATGTGAAGAGGGTTGAATATTTGACATTGAACTGCCTAAATTATGGTTATTCCGTCTAAAAAGCTTCTGTCAGAATGAAAACACTTCAAGTCTTCTAAATTTACCGGAAAGATACAATGATTCAAGGTGATCACCCGTCAAAAGATTGAGTGGGGTAGGTAGGGGTAGGTTGAAAGGTTAAAACAGGTTAAAACCCCCTTTCTTGCAAAATAAGAATCACGGCTATACTTTTAAAATCCCGCGCTTTGACCATCGGCATTCTGTGTGCAATTCTAACATATTGCAACTACAACAAACGGTCATTATTTGGAGTATAGTTTGCTTGCACTTCTGTAAAAAGTGTGTATGTCGTGAGATAAGAACTTGTACAACAACGCTCTCGAATTCACACAAGGTGGTTAGGTAGGTTACCGGCGCCTGCCACGAGATGGTTCGTACTCCATTTGTACATGGACGGGAGCCAAAGATATCCCACCACGACTTCTTCTCGTCGCTCGCGCTAAAGGCGCCATGGCGAGACGAACAGACCGAATTTTGGCCGAGCACATTTAATGACACCGCTCCAACACGAGTTTGTTCGACTGGCAGCGATAAAGACGACATTCTCCACACATGCTGAAGCACATCTTTGCTAAACGGACATAACAAGTCCCAGAGGATTGATAGTTCATTCAATTGCCCAATAAGTAGATAGGATATGAAGAGCCGAAAACGGATAAAAAGCGTATAGATCTGGGTGCACGAACTAGATATAGAAGGAGACGCAGAGAATGAAAGACGCCGAGGCGTGGCCGAAACGACGAGCACTCATATCCGAGAGGCTATGCGGGGGTGATCGGCAATAAAGCTATTGGCGAGTGATTCCGTATTCCGATAGGCCAGAGACGATGTTCTACTGGATGATAAACGTTTGGCGGAGGGGTTGGAAGGGACAAACGTGCGTTGGGACAAAAAATAAGACAGTGGGAAAGTAAAGAGGAGGAATGTTGCAAGTTGTTGAACGTTTGCTCGGAGTACTCCGGCCTAGCACGTGGTCTTCCTGTGATATCACCGCGTCGAAAACTGCACCAGCTCGCTTTTGTCTGGCCCGTCGTTCTACTTGCCTTGCTCATTGCTCGCTGTCTACATCAAGTCGACGTTATAAACCTCCTCCCCGGCCGTTTGTCTGTTTTTATTCTCCCATCCTCCCCCTTTCATTCTTGTCTGACTAATTCTCTACTCAGACCGGCTGGGTTCTCCGTTTATCTCCCGACAAATGCATGAGGATCACATTTTTTCTGACACCGCCCAGCATCATTCACTAGACTCAAAAAAGTCAACAAATCATACTTCGTTTCGTTTCCCCATCTCTCCCCCAAGTTCCGGTTCTGCAACTGCTCTGTCCTCCCCTCGACTCCCTACTCTAGTTACCGACACATTGGACAAGTTTTTACCTCGTCCCCATCGAAACGATGATACTCACTGGACGTCTCCAGACAGTGAGAACGCTGTCGACTCCGACGGATACGCTACTGAAAAATCTTCCCCAATCTCCTTTGCTCCTAAGCGTGTTCAGCGAAAAGCCAATCGTGCCTTGACTCTTCCTTCCGGTTCATCTGCAATGGAGAGTGCTGTCCTCAATCTTTCCCCACAAAAAACTGTTCGCCATGTCGTACGGCGCGCCAGCTCTGCCTCTTCCTCCTCTCCACCTTCCAGCCCAGGTCCCATTCCCGTGCACCCTCCGACGGCAGGCAAAGGCCGTAAGGTAGCAGCTACCTTGCAGATCTTTAAAGAAACCACGGGCGCGGACGAACCAGCAACCGGAGAAATATCTTACAGGGCGAATGAGGGACTTCCAACGTCGCGTAGACAAGGATCCTCTCAACCTCCACAGGTAGCAGAAGCACAATTCGAGTTTGTGAAGAGGTCAGATTGGCCCGACCGTGAGGCGGCTGCTGTCAGAAGAGAGAGAAGTTCAACGGCATTGGAGCGTGTGAGAACACGAGACGGGACGCGTGAAGATGATTTACGTGCAAAGGAAAGGAGGGTCTCCACCACGCGCGATAGCAGTGTAAACGACCTGACTCAATGGAGCAAGGAAATAGGGACGCGACAAGAGCTGGGGCGAGGAAGACGGCGTGAACGCACTGTCGATGAAACTACGGACGCCGACACTTTTTCCGACCTATCTATACCTATCAGCGCTACATTTCATGATCCACCCTCACCTTTCATCCGCCCCCGTTCGCAAGCTTACCCTCCTTCACCTTCGCCGTCTCGCTCCCCTTCTACTACCCGCGTCACCACTTTGTCGTACCAGTTACCGCCGGCAGCAGAAACGTCGTCTACCCCTATCCAGTCGCCAGCCCCCTTCCTTGTAACGGAGCAGACTCCTATATCTCCGCAAGATTCAATATCCTTTTCACCTTGGTCCACTGACGACGAATCAGCTTGGGAAACTGCTTCGACTGTGACCACAACTTCAACGCCATCTACTCATTCTCCTCGCATATTCCCCTCTAATGAGCTCTTTGAGTCTGTCGGAGAGACCGATGATTTATCGCTGAAACATACACGCAACGGGCATCGGCACTTCGACGACTCGGAACGCGTCGGTTCATCAGAGCTTGACTTCGAACATGATCTACACGAAAAGCTCCCCCATATTCCTCTACGCCCGTTCCGGAATCAGGTTGGTGGTCATAGTGCCATTTACAAATTTACTAGACAAGCTGTATGCAAGGTTCGCCAATTTCAGTGTTTCATTTTTCCCATGGAGTCGGGCTTACACTTTGTTGCCCGCTATTCTTTGTCCTAGCCTCTTGTATCGCGCGAGAATCTGTTTTACGAATCAGTTGAGCATGAAGCACCGCCACTCTTAGATTTTATTCCACGTTATCTGGGAGTCATGCTTGTCAGCTATCGCCGTGTACCCAAAGGGACTGCGTCACGAAAGCCATCTCCAAGCTCGCACCGTTCATCGTCGCCCTCTTCCCGCCTATCTATTGGACAATCGTCCAGCTCCACACCCAAGCCTTCGGGTATTCCTATTCCGCCTTCTCGTCCCCGTTCAGACGTACAGGACAACGGCAGCGATACAGACGAAGCCGAGATGCCCGAAGTCGTTCTCGACCGTAACCGACATATAATACCCCAATGGATGTTAGGTGGAAACCGCAATCGCTCGAAGTCGTATTCCAGCACGAGTGGCTCGGCTGCTGTCACTCGACGCCAGCTCCAGCGTGGTTGCCTGAACCCTGGTACCGCGTCTAGTCCGGAGCTTGGTTCTCCAACGCCGACCCCGAGTTCTGAATTAAAAGTAAAGCCTAGTCCTCTTGCGAATTACGCCGTCACTCCCGAGATTCACGCCCCGACGCCCGTTAATTCGCCTAATCAGCACGAATGCTCCATTCCTCTTGCTCTTGGGCAGCGGGCGACTGGCAACTTGGTGGTCCCTTCTGAAGAGGGTGGGTCACAGACTCAGCCTCAAATTCGACCTTTTAATTCGGAACAGCCCTTGAGAGCTCAACATCCTCCATGGTTTGGTGGAACTGGCTCGACGATGGTCAACACGCGCTTGAAGGACCATGTGTTTAACACTGTTCTGCGGCGCTTCCGGCGGCACAGGGGAGGTCGTATCGCAGACTCCGTGAGGACTGAGGATGAAAGGGATGCAGATGCAGAAGGGGATGACACGAGGATGCTCAAGGACCGTGTTCGTCGAACGACAAAGAAGTTGCTTCACAAGGAAAATTCCAGTGCCGATGCTCTCTCAGACAGCGATACACCCCTTCGCCGTGTCCGCAGCGAAACCGTTCTCAGTAGCGACAAGCTAAATCTCGAACTTGAGCAGGTTACGAACAAGAGTACCATGGGCGGTATGTTCGAAATGGACTTGGAAGCCAATGACACAGCCCATCCCTCCCCTGTCCCAACTCGTCGTCGTAGCCAATCTCGATCTTTAGCCTCATTCCATCCCTCCATCCTCCCTTCCCCTCTTCGGCCACTTCAGGATCCAGAAGCCATTCCAGAGCGGGAAGCACCATGTACACCTGGCACCCGCCAGAACCACTTCATTCTTATGGAGGATCTGACTGGTCGGTATAAACACCCGTGTGTTATGGATCTTAAAATGGGTACTCGGCAATATGGCATGGATGCGACCTCTGCGAAAAAGAAGAGCCAGCGCAAAAAGTGCGATAGGACTACTAGCCGTTCCTTGGGGGTTAGGGTTTGCGGCATGCAGGTAGGCAGTATTGAACACGTCTTCGCATGTGAAGTTTTATATGCTGATCTTGTTTTGACAGGTGTGGAACACAGTGACTGAATCATACATAACCCAGGATAAATATAGAGGGAGGGAAATACGGGCTGAGGACTTTGATGCTGTGCTAACATCGTTTCTCTTCAATGGGCAGCGCATGTTGGTATATCAGATCCCTAGTCTGCTTCAGAAGTTGTATGCACTGGCTCGCATCATCAACCGTCTGAAGGGATACCGGTTCTACGGTTGCAGTGTTCTCCTTATCTACGATGGCGACGTAGAACCGCAAGAAACTTTCCGTGCATCAGTTCTTGAGAACCCAACCTCCCGCAGCAAACGCGGGGAGTCATTGGAGCGTCGCTCATCAACGAAACCATCTGGAAAGAGCGAAGAGCCTTCGCTCCGCCGAGTGCATAGCGAGGATCTCCTTTCTGGGTCGGTCATCCAACGTTCCAATGGTCGAAAAAAGCGCGGTGAAATCGATGTGCGCATAGTCGACTTCGCCCACACCACTACTGGACGGGACTGGCTCCCAATCGATGCGCTGGACGAGCATAGCTCCCACGAGATCTTCACCAGTTCCAATGGCTACCAAGCGGAAGTCGATACAGAATCTGGACTTATTTATGCCAGGTTCCCTCCGCATTATCCTGACCAACCCGATCGAGGGTTCCTCTTCGGACTAAAGAACCTTGCGGAGTCGCTGGAACGAATCTGGAACGATGAACGTATCCGCAGGATCAAAGCATCGCGAGACGATCCCTCCGTTGTCCCTCACCAACTCCCGGCGCTAGTCACTGAGGGCAAGGAAATCTTCGCTGAAGCATTTGGCGACGACGAAGATCCAGGCATGATTTCGACTTAGTGTTTTATCGATTTTCCTTTAGTGTTGTTTTCTTGGTATTTTTCCTTTCTGTATACCTTTTACTTCTCAGCTTTCACACTTTGTATCTCCAACGCACTCACCCTAGAATACATTTTTTGCATGTCCTTTCCATAATTTAGATTTGTGCGCAACGCGTCCCCCAACTTGACTCGTTGACATGTGATCAAATCCGAAGGTCATGTGAGAGTATATCGCGTCTTTGGCGTTGCCATGAAGTTGAATTTGTCTTTCGACCACCATCCTCGAAGTTTTCCTTAAATTCAATCTGTTCCGCTCACTATAGTTCAATAATCGAACCTGGGCTTCTCTAGCAAGTTCCGTAAAGGCCCATGGACATTGATCTTAAATGCAATCGACTGACATGCCGAAAATCACTGAGCGATAAAGCTGTCGTCGTACGTAGCTCAGACAGGTTGTCATGAGTACTCCTCAATTCTAATTCATACCGTCTGAATAGACGACATGTGGGTACTAGAGTGCCTAGAGAGAAGGATGTCGCTAACGATGGAGTCTACTATAGGCTCGCATATATTTTGTGGTATGCTTTGTTTCGTGCCATGTTCCAAACTTATTTTCATGAGTCGGTAGTTGACTGTGCCAGTCAACTATTTGGCGCCGCTCGTCTCTGTCCAGGTACGTTCCAAATCTTCCATAGGGTAACTTCGACTTTGAACCCATTCTTCTTAGCATGCGATACAGCCTTGGGAGAACCGTGAATCTATTAGCGTCTAAACCCTTTTCTTTCCTAATAATTTACCAGGGATGATATCGTTGTGCGTTCGCGGCGAAACGTATACCGATTTTTTTGGGTCATAATTTGCGTTAGGTGTGCTCACTTCAACCTTCCAATGACTATAAAACTGTGAGCACACACAACAAAATTTTCACTTTTTTTTCAATGATAGCGTTTGACCCCCAGTCGGTTTTGTCTGGTTTAACACCAGCGATCATCTTAGAAATTTGTTCTCGGTGGGTATATGCGGGTTGTTACGCGTAACTACTGACCATGCTATCATCAGTGCTATATCTTTCTGGCAGTATCAAGTTTATCAAGAATAGTCCGACCTTCTCCGTCGCATTTTGTTACCTTCCTGACGGACTTTCTTCTCGGTAGTTCGTTCCAACAGGCTGTCGTCCGCAATTTGAATGACAGGAACGCGCAACTTCAGAAACAGCTAGAAAATGTGGTTAGAGAAGGTAAGGGTTCCGAAATAATGCAATGCGGATTGTGTTTAATGTGGTGGCTCAGCCAATAGTGAAATCACCCTGGTCAATAACAAGGCTGCGGGTGACTTGTGATCGCTAACTCCATAAGCCATTTTTCTGACATATGTAGAACTACAACGGGACCTCGAAATGGAGCGCAGAAAGATTCGAGAACTTCAGGATACCTCGAAGGAGGGGGAAAAAGAGTATCAGAAACTCAAGGTTCGACCAGTTACTCGTACTCTGCCTGGTTCGTATTTGACGGTCCGGAAAACAATCAGGTTCAGCTCGATAGATTTAAACGTAAAGCCCTCCTTGCACCCCATTCCAATGGCCCCGACAGCTTTCAGGCCTATGGCAATAATCCGAGTGACGATCAAAACAGAACCCAGCAGCAGCGACCCTTTGGAGCAGGGATCAATATGAACAACACCAACATGGGCGCTGTAATAGATGGAATGGAGACCAATGGGGTCGGTGTCATTATTTTACTCTGAATACTACCCGACTCTAATACTACACCCTAAAGATTCAGCGGACGCCACTAGCAAACCGTACAGCATCATTTGTTCCTCCGCCAATGGCTGGAATTCCTCAACAGGGCAACACCTGGGTTCAGCAACCTCCGCCGCAACGTAAACGGCAGCAAAAACTACATCGGCAACCGTTCGCTGGACCAACAGATCTCTCCTACCGCTCAACAACCGAGCAATCCGATAGCGCTAACGAGGTCGAAAACCTTCTCTCTCACCAGAGCAACCGTGGTCATTCAGGCTTTAACGGGTGGTCCACAGTTCCAACTGAGCCTTCGGACAGCGCAAACGAGGTCGAAAACATTTTGTCTCATCAGAGTAATCGGGGTCATTCAGGCTTTAACGGATGGGCTACAACTCCTCAACATCGAACCAATCAGCAGAATGCTCAAGGTATCTATGTAGTAGGCCATTTTCTCGAAGTGTCGCTAATCTCTCCAAGCATATCCTAACAATACGGCAACTCGTCGCGCCAGCAATAAATTCAAGCCGGCGAGTGGATTCAATGGAAGATAGAAAGTCGAAAATTATTGCAATCCCGATCGTTAGCATCTGTGGTAAATCGTACATGTGTATCAATAGCGTCGACAACTATGGAACGAATCAAATGATAGGATATGAAGATCGTAAAGCTACGTGCAGATATAGGATAGCATAGGAAAGAAAAAAAAAGCAAATGTCCACCAGCCAAATTCCAGTACGAAAGCAGTAGTACATTACAGACGTTGTTGTAAAACTCAGATAATCATCACGGAGGCTTAATCGTGCCATTTTTTTCGTCCTCAAGATACTGGCCAATGGCCAAAATATCCTGACCCGCGCGGCGCAAGTATCCGGCCAACACATCCCTGTCTGCGTTAGGGAGAAGGTGCACAAGCTTGTCAACTTGACGGACAAACTCGGGGTCTACAGCAATGTCAATAACGGGTGGTTCTGGGCTCGGAGTAAGATCAAACAGGGATGGCCGTCTACCTAGCGCCTCGTTGCGATCAACTATCGGGGTATTAGACGCAAAGGAGTTGCTTGTAGCCATTAGGGTCTGAGAACGCATAGCACGATGGTTGGGTATCGCACGTGGGCCACCTGGCACCACGGGGCTATTTGTTAAATTTATCACTCGAGGACCAGCACTTGCAGGTGGATTCTTTTGAAGAACGCGCGCTGGAGATGTCGTAGTAATGTGCGGTAGCCCTGGCTTCTTGTTAGACATGCTCGCCTTCCTGCCCAGAGAAGCGAAGAAGCCACCCTTGGAACTAGTGGTTGAAGGGGCAAGGGAACGAATCGAGTTGGGCGGGGTGCTACTGACGATTGATGATGAGCGTGCGGGGTACATGCGCTGGTTAGCAAGGGAAGGATACGGGAGGACAGGGGGCGTTGGAGGAGCAAGGTCTTGCGATCTGACAGTGAGATCCGTTGCTGTCGATGCATCTGGACGCCGAGGGAATGTTACTTCAGAGATCATGGATGAACGAGACGTGTGTCTCGGCTGAGGTACAAACGTGTGCGAAGGAGTCGTGTTCGTATGGTTCGCTAATTGGACAAAACGTGTCAGCATACGGTGGGCACATCATAAGAAAGAAAATCGACATACTCCGCACCCTGAAGCTTGTCTCAATAGTCCAATCGCCGAGACCAGAATCATAGTTGTACAATTCATTAATCTTTTGCGCATATAGAGAGCAACGTTCGAGGGGTGTTTTTCGGGTGCTAATTTCGGCGTAAAACATAGCAGGTGGATATTGAGATATGATCTTTTGCCGAGCTGGTGGTGAACTGCTATGCATGGGTGGAGATGGGGTCCTTGAGTAATATGTGCCTCCACTAGATCGGCGGGATTTGGATGATATTGAAGGGGTGCGAGGAAGTGAAGAAGATAAGCGTTTAAGATTAGTGGTCAAACTGTTCCGGAAGCTCTTGGGTGGGGGGCTGGGAGTATCTCCAGCATGATCATGATATGGGGGTGACTGGGAGCCGTTTCGACTTGTCAGTTCAGCGGATGTTCGTCGTTTTGAAGGTGGAGATGGTATCATCTCAGTTGCGACATCTTTGTCTTCATGGTCATCTTGTTCTTCTATGTGTTCCATTGGTCGGATCACAGTAATTGGAGGAACAATGTCATCGTCACTGGCAGATATGTGATCGTCCATAGGTTTGGGAAGGCGGGGCTCGCTAGGCACCTCCACTTCAACCGGAATGGGTGTTTCGGATGCTGATGTATCTGGGATTGTAGGAGGCATGTTTGAGGTCGAAGGCGCGGGTGAAAAGGCACCTTCACGTATGTGCACTGATTTAACGTTGCCCGTCTCTGGGGTATTTGATGATCTACAAGATTTCTATGTCAGTATTGACGCGCAACAGTCGAAAATGGCACATGCGTTGTTTCCACGTCCGACGACGGATCTCTCAGAGGCATTGCCCTACTCTTCGGTGTTTGGCTTTCTTCGTCAGTCTCATGCTTCAGTTTCTTCGATGCTAAGGCGGCCGCTACAGAAGGCGGTAACTGTAAGGCTTGTTTAACTGCTTCCAGATCACTTCTCGTACGAGCTGGCAGAGGGGAGTTGAGGCGTGGGGGACGAGGCGGGGCTGGAGAGGTAAGGTCAATGTTGAACATGGCTCTGGGCGGAGGCAAAGGTGGTAAAGGTCCTGCAGTAGAATCCACACCTGCACAGTCATTGTAATGATAAGATCATGACATCCCTTTTTCCCATAAAGGCAACTCACCAGGTTCGTAGTGACGGTATGTTCTATCTTTAGAGGGAAATGGCAAGGCAGACACAGGGTGGACCGCAGAGTCATTTTTATTTGAAGTTCCTTTCCTACGAAACGGTCCAGCAGATTCGAGACTGATTACAACGGGTGCGGCAACTGGCACCCCGATATCTTTTCCTTCTCCAATTTCAGGTGTAGTGATCAGTGATGGTGTGTTTCCGCGTGACACGCCAGGTCTTGCGGGGGTGGTGGCGGGAGATAACAGTCCGTGCCCTCGCTCTGATACATCCGAGACCCCACTTGGTGATGGCGATCGCGAAGACCGCCGGTCACCAGGAGGAGCCAGCGAAGTATCATCAATTATAACATGAGGTTCTGGAGGCATTCGTTTTGACGATAATGACACCTGATCTGAAGCGCTGGAATATCGGGTGGTTGCTTCGGAAGCACTCTTGGGTTCACGAGTAACGATTCGAATGCTTGATTCTGCAGTCGTAGGTGCAGAGTTGGGAGGTGTTAAATGAGCGTAGGTTTTAGGGGCTGCGTCGGGTGGAGCAACAAGCGCTATTCCTGCGAGATTCGATGTTACTCCACGTCGTGCACGAATTGAAGAAGACCGGGAATGGTCCTGATGTTTTGCCGGTGGTGGGTCATCTAATGGGTCCACCTGCACAATGGCTAATCGACGACGGTCAGAACCACCATCCGAAGGTGCCTTTGCACGTCGTGTGGCTCTTGATGTAACAGAAAGCGGCGCAGTGGTGGAAAATTCATTGACAGGTTGCGAGTCAGAATAGTCAGAGGATGAGGTGGAGCTTCCTGAGGTCTGCCTAGTTAGGCGCGTCGATCGATCACTGGCACTGTCCTGGACTTGACCATCGGCGAGGGAGGAGTGGTAATAATCCAGATATTCAGAGTCCCGTTCGGAGGACTTGGAAGGTTCTTGTGCGCGTTTAGAGTGCTCAGCCTGCTGTCTGGAGTGATCAACGCGTAAAGGACGAGCTTTGAATATAAAGATGAGCCAAATAGACTTGAAAGGGCGCATTAGATGACGCGACTGACCTGTAGGGGGTTTATAGGATGTGGACCCAGAGTAAGCTGGGTCCTTGGAGCTCATAGTTACAGTGAATGGAGGGATATGACGGGTAGTTGGCTGTCCACTAGCATGACAAGGAGTTGACTTGAATGCAGTTTGTTGTTTCATCTTTGCCAGTGGGCGGTGCCGTGCACGTGGATCTCTCCTAATATATAACGGCTTTGTTCTTTTTTTCTTGTCACTGTTAATTTGTTATGATACCGCATTTTAAATTCATTCAGGTCTTGACATTGAACTGAATTTAGACCTAAGTGGAATCATGACATCTGTCCGTCACGACATTGCAGACATGTCGAGCAACGTAGCAATCTGTTGCACACTCGGCGTTTCCAAGTGCGTCGGCCTTACGAGCGACGGCAATAACGAAGGGTAGATGTTAATGTTAACATACAGTAAACATCTAGGCTATCTCCGCATCCATTCTTATAGGCTGTAGCTAGTACGATCTAATCCTTACAAGGGTCTCTCACGGGTATATTGACGCGTCATTTCGAAATAAATATTGATCTGGCCGACTTCTCTACACACTTGCTCAGCGCTCAATGTCCAGCATGGCATCTGCAGGCCACTTTTACGAGGTCGCTCTCTTCGGAGAATTTTTCTCTCGGGATCTAAAATCCATCCTCAATCGTATCACTCTTCACAGCGAATCCTCTGGTCCAATGCATACTCGAGAAATCGTTTTCGAGCCCATCGACGCGCAATTTCTACGTGATGCAGGTACTGAACCCGTCCTTTTAAGAGCGAAGAAAGAACTCACGGATCCCGATTCTGGATGGTAATCATATCCTCAATATAACGCCAAATCGCAAAGTTCTTACCTTGATGCAGGGTACTGTATACCTATCTCAAACCAGAATCCGTCCGAGTGCACCCCGAGGCAACAGTTCGACCATGGGCTACCTGCGATGTCGTAGGAGATGCTTTGAGCTTTGCAGCCGCTTTGGGCTATATGTAAGAGAGACTATCTAATTCTAAATCATATCTAAACCAAGCCCGTCGCTTTTCGTAGACGACGTTCACAGATATACAAGCGGGGCTATGTATTTAGACGTGGTTCTCTTATAATCCTTATGTTTCAACAAGAACAGGTATGCGTGCCTCATATAATGGAAATATCTCGAGTTAACGACATTCATTCCAGGTAGACCCCAAAACACAGCAGCCTATACCAACTCATCCCGACACACTTTGGGAAGTCGAAGTCAAGACAGCATCTCCTATACGAAATACGCAGGAGACACCGTTAAGTCAAGCAGTGAACGCTGTACTTGAAGTCCAACTATTTATGAAAGGATTGCTCGACCTTCGAAGGCAGGATGTCTAGAAAGAATCGTTCCTCAGGGCTCTTCATCGCCAGACGCGCCCCAATCGACCTCCTCACCCAGACGAATCTTCTCTGCCCATCTCTCTTCGCCATGCGCGTGTCGCATCAGCTCCAATAGAGCCTCAGCATCAAGCTCGACTTCCACTTCATCGTCTGATCCCTGCAGCGCATCATCCCTGATAGCATCGTCGTCACCGTCACCTGCAATATCACCTTCGCCAGCATCACTCTCAGCATATCCATCTAATAAAGCCAGCCCATTTGCTGGCGCCAGCGCTACCTCTTCATCCTCTTCACTTCCATAGTCGCCCAATAAACCATTAATTGCCTCCTTCCCTGCCTTCCTAGATAGCTTCCTCCTCTTTGCGTTCGGCTCATCATCTGCAGGTAGCTCCGTCACAGTCCCCTGAACATTGACCACCGTTCCAGTAAATTCTTCCCAGACTTCGATCGTCGGAAACTCTACGAAGCTAGTGTTTCGCAGGAGGGTTGCAAAGGACTCAGAAGGATCAAAACGATAGTAAGCTGCTCTATGGTGGGACTTTTGGAAGGCCGCACTGCGGGGTTTCATCTTTGCCGCCATAATGAAATGAGGGGGGGTGAATGAACTCGGATTGTCTGGGTCCGGGAACAAGAAACGCCTCAGCCATCCATTTGTTGCGCCGTCTTTTTTGGATAGCACTCGATCGGCGGCTTGTTGCGCGAGTTTCAATAGAGAGGAGTCCATTTTATTTTTATGCGTGAGGAGGACGAGTGGCGGGCCTGCAGACTGGGAAGATGGAGCAAGGGGGTCGCGAGGTGGATGTAGCTTGAATTCTATAGTCAAGAATGCGCTATGGCTTCTACGGGACACAAAAGTAGGGAAATACATTACATTAACACATACAGTTAGGAACAAGCAATAGCGAACACACTTGGGTTCCCAGTATGATTGATTGAGTTTCCTTCGCTCCATTCCAGCAGGAAGGAGATCCATGTCGATATTCCTAGCTTCCAATTGTACTTTAAGCTGGTCTCGTTTCGTATGCCCCCTCGGCCGCCCATTACCTCTGCCTCTTCCTCTTCCTCGGCCTCGTCCGAGGCTGGTAGCTCCCTGTATTCCATACCCACCCTTAACTATCTCTCTGCCCCAGTCGCCTACTTTCCTTCCCATATCCTCGAGAAACACATAATCATCCATCATTGTGCCCCAACCATATTTGTTCATTGGAACATACGCGACCTTATTTCGCTGCCCTGTACATCCTGTAGTAGTTTTGTGGCCAGTGGAACACGGGAGCGAACAGGTACGAATAGAACAGCCCGGGCAGGTGTAGATCGAAGTGCGAAGATTGCAGACATTACACAATGTCTGCGCCGGTAGAGTTGAAGTACTAGCTTCCGGTAGCGTTGATACATTCTTGAGATTATTTGACATGGTAAGCGTCGGTGAACAGGTTGAACCTACTTTAAGCTGAGGTCGTTTAGAGAGAGTTTGGCATCACGTGCACACAAAATTTAAGGCGCGTCGAAAAGTTGGCACACGACCACCATATCTGCTAAAGCAGTCGGATATCTTAAGGATATCAGGATTATCCACACTTGGGCCGTGCCGCGATGATACAATGATAAATGGGCTATAGCGTGTGATACAAGCCTGATGGCTACACTGTCGAGTTATAGGTAGGCCGAAAGTGCAAATAAAATCTAAGATAAATAACATCCAAGTGGAATGAGCTGAGGTACTGTCATATCCCAGCGTTGCTCTCAAATGAGTATGAGGGATAGGATCAAACGTCGTCCATTCCAAAGTCAATCTCCACTTTCTCTCCCGGCTTGAACGCCGGTAGTCCTATGAACACATCAGCCAAGGCTGATTACAACGGAAACAAAAAGCACTCACCACGATATGGGCATCCAGCACAGCGGAATGCATCCCCGAGGAAGCAACTTCCACAACTGCTAGTTGCCTTTTGAGCAGCGTTGGCTGCCTTAATTAGACGATCTCTTTCGTCCTGTGTCATCTCTCTGGCCTCTCCATCAATTGATCCATCCAATAAGACGACGTTACTCGTCCTGCGCTCCTCCTCTTCCAGCTCTGCCAACCCACACGAGCAGTTCTTGCATGCCTTCTTCCGTCGCGGCGCCGTGGGATCAACAGGATCGCACGCTGGCACAGGCCGTGCCTTATCAGCGGGTGTGAGAAGGGCCTCTGCATCGATCTTTTGAGTCGCAGGCGAGCTGAGGGCCCACAACGCCTTCTTCGTCGCTGGATCAGTCTTTTTCCTATTCAAGAGCGGAACCGAAGCGCCTTTGAGAGGTACTGATGCTGCAGAAGCATGAGATGGCTTTTGTGCAGATATAGATCCTTCTGACGGAAGAGTAGAGAGCACCTGGAATCCGGCAAGTGTGAGTTCAGAGGGCAATGTTTCGATTGAGGCGGAGACGTTGAGCAGATGTAAGGTGCCCAGAGGTGTGAGCCCTGTCAAAAGTTGAGATAGGAAGGATGAGAGGTGTGGCGTTAGAGTAGTGTAATCGGAAGGAGCGATAGTGACATGAGCAGATGAGTAGGAGCCGGGGCTTAATGTCGTTGCTTGAAGGAATTAGTACAATTTTATTACGGACGCCAGTCAACGGTCAACGTACCTCCATCGACCAATCTATCAAGGAGTAGTCTATCCACTTGACGGCTTGCCTCCAACTCAGAAATGAGGGACTGATAACTTCCATCCCCCGCGGTCGAAAGAGATCCCACAACCAAGGCAGTTCCTTTCGAGGAAGAAGGGACTGGCAAGGAGTCCAGGGTCACTGCTGTTGGTGACATGATTTGAATAGTGGTAGATGGGGACGTCCTAAGGAAAGGCAGTGGGCCGTAGAGATTTGAATTACAAATTATATGAAGCCAAGAAAGAGGCTGGGTAAGTTTTTCTCACGAATTCAAAGTCTTACTCATCTCGGCCGATCGGAAGATTATCTCGTCTATTTTCCAGGCAAAATTATTAAGAAAAAGGTCGTAAAAAGGTCGTAGTGTACAGTGTCATACAAGGCCTAAGTAAGAACATCATAAGTTGAATTAAAGTACAGTCGTCCGATGTCTACTGCGGCTGCTGTGGTTGTTGCTGAGCATCTGCTGGGTTGGGTTGAGGCGGTGGCATGTGAGGAGGCATGAAGGCCTCAGGGTTAATGGGGGGTGGTATCAATGCACCCCTCACACGGTACAGCATCATCCTGTACCACTCTGGATCAGCTCCCGCCTTGTCTTGCTCATCCGTTATCTGTTGAAGATGACCAATTTCCTTTAACCATGCGGCACGCCAATTGACGTTGCCATTTGCATCCATTTCGAGCCCTTCCTCCAAATTGATAGGCATAGCTGGAACAGGAGGCACGAACCGCATTCCGTTTATCATTTGGAAATTGGGGTCGAAGCTGTCCAGGGTTTAATCATATGTCAACCGACTGAAACAGTCTACTCACGGATAGGGGGGAGGATAAGGCCCTTGTCTACTGGGACCGGCTTCTTCAGGGTGCATGGGGGGAACAAACTGCGCGTGGGGGTCATCGAACCCTTCAGGTGTATAGTCTACATCAGCCTCTTCTGAACCTCGTTTAGCACCCTTGGATTTCTTCTTTCGAATGCGATGTACACCGGTGCGCGGATCGATGCTATCATTGACAGTCCAGTACGAGCCCTTTCCGCGGTCGGTGAGAGGCCGAGGAACCTTCTCAAAGCACGGATTGAGGGAAAGGTTGTGTCGGACAGAGTTCTATACAAAGAATCTCAGCAACTTGAAAGAATTAGGGAAGAATAGTTTAGGTGAGATTGCAAACTCTACACAACAAATATGACCAGTCAAACAACAACAGCGCGAACACGTACACCGCGTCGCGAATTTCGCAATCTATATATTTAAACGCGACACAGAACATTGTATACTCACTTTCCAACCACTAGGCGCGGTCCTGAAGTATGGGAACTAAATGAGATAAGCGATTAGTCTAAGATCGATAATAGAAGAACGAATTCAACACACTCGGGATTCAATGGCATAGTAGATATCTTCCAGTAATAACTTCTGATTTGGAGATCCCTTGATAGCATAGCTAGCGACGTGGTCAGTACAGTGCGCAGTCGCGGTGGGAGGGCACCCCAAAGCAAAAGCGAAATCCCAAGTTTAAATTCAACACACCGAATTAAAGTAGAGTATGGATAAAATGGCTTGCTGCCTGGTGGTCCATCCCTAAGAGAGTCAAGGTTGATGGGGAGTCCGCCTGTGAGGTCACTCTCTTGAGGGTAATAGTTGCCTGACATGTCTTGGCCATCAGGCAGCATATGAGGCATTCCTTGAGGGGGTGGTTGTTGAGCCATATGATAGACTTGAAGGGATGGAGCGTTTGGGCGGCGAGATGACGGTGGTTGAAAGTAGGGGAAAAACGAACATAGATCGCGCTTATGTCAGAGACGTGGGAAACATCCAACGTTGCGCACGGACCTCTCGGTTGGCCAGAAAGGCTGTAAAATGAGGCTCGACGTCGTGCAGCATAGTGTGCAGCAAAATTCGTCGCCGACAAACGATGAGGAGAGATAGTGTTTTGGTGTGTCTGCGGCCACTAGGTTCAACATGACCCGACAAGCGTCCAAATTGTTCAAGACACAATAAAACACCGTCCAAAGTCTGTACACACAAACAAAAAGACGGCCACACCTCCGTCCCGTCTACAACCCTGCTTGATTACAGCCAAGTTGGCACAACTACTACGCCGATCATTAGACCTTCTATCGTTGAGGCTGGGTGCGCGTGTCGTGCGCGTGGTGAGCATATATTGATCCACAGCCCTCACTCAACCCCCGTCTCGGACTCATTACCTCGCATTCTGTTATATATGCATTAGAATGTTCATTGCTGGTTTCTACCTTGATTTCGAACAAAAAAAACTTGGGCTCTTCAAGCTTCAAGATGGAAACCTCGCAACGTATCTCTAGAAAAAATCTTTGGGAACTTATTGTCCGCCTTGTTGCGACCCTTGGGGTGGTGACCGTGGTGTTGAAAACTTGAAATGCAGCCCCAAACAGGTGTTACTTTTGATTGCATGGATCCGTCTTTTGCCCGTCCCCGAAACTTCGGACACCGTGGTTCGCCGCCAATCTCTTGCTATACTAGACCACCGCCACTTTGGCTTCAACGGGCGATCTTAACCTTATCTCCCCTCTGCGTCGAATTAAGTAAGAGAACTCATTGCCCTAGAACCCCGATTTGTTGGAAAGGTTTCCGTGTGATTGACAGGGCCGCCTTCTCTGACAAACAAAATGATATTTATGCAGGACTCGAAGATGCAGTCCACTCCATGTTTCCAGCTTCGACCCACCTACACCTACCTCCATGGCCATCCCTGTAGGAATCATCCAACATGTAGCTCAGGTTACAAGGATATGTCAACGTGAGTCGCAAATAACATGGATAGCTTCGTGCATTGAATTTCTATGCAGTCGTTCCTTCCATTATTGTCCTTTATGATCATAGTGAGTTAGGGCTGGCGTCTTTTGCAACCGTCTTTACACTCATATGACAGTAATTACTTTCGACATGGAGGTCGGTCCCCTCTTTTGTTGCTTTTTACTCTCCTGATTTTGAACCGACAGGTGGAATTGGTGTGGGTGAGCCTCCAATTTCTTTGTATCGTTTCAGTGAAGATCTCAGATATTACTCTTCAAGAATAAACCGCATACCTTGGCAAAAATTCTATTCACTTGTGTAAAAGCCCATGTGGTGATGTCTTCTTTCGGTTTCGTGAGCTCACGTACTATCTTCTCTCCAGAATCGCTATTTCGGCACCATCGTTTTATTGTACGCGATAGTTGACTACTAGTGTTCGTTCGGATAAGACTGTACTGATTCGACTCTTTTAGCACCACTGCCATACGTAAGGTTGTACGTCGTCTCCATACAAGACTAGGCTTACCTTTTCGACAGTATTCGTCATTACACCAACATCAGATGAGGTGGGTTCCTACTAGTATTTTTTTGCCACAGGTTAATTCACTCATAAATCACCCAGTTGTACGTTTTTAGCACCTTATGCATTTGAGATGGGGATCAACATTTCACCAGTTGTCCGTATTTTTTCAGAAAAAAACCCACCTTTTCAGCGCTGACTGTAAATTTAGGCAATCACCTTTTCATTCTGCAGGGATGGACTACCGCTATCTTGCTATGGGCCGTACAGTGTAAGCTTTCTAGCTTTCTCGTTCGATCACCTGACAGATGCTTTGCCCGACAGCCATCATGCTCTGTCGCACCTTCGCCATCTTTAGGCAAAACAAAGTTGTCATGACCGTGTGCATTACCTGCTTTGTGGCTCAAATTGCTGCTATGTCTGCAATATTAGCTGCCACTCAACAAGCATTAGAACGTAACCATTCCAGCTTGACAGTTTCTATGCGAGCTGAATCCCCTTTTATCTTCTTAGCCCACAAATTTTCTGCGCCGGGAGTGTTCATCTGTGCCCCTCGTAAGATCTCGCGCATCTATCGTGGAGTATGGATTCCGCCTATCATCTTCGACATCGCCAATCTCTTACTCTCAATGACTGCATTTTTTCGCCGTTCGCCTCAACTTCGTGGTGTCATAGTTATCGAGAACCCCATGTGGAAAGTCTTACGAGATGACACTCTCAAATATTATATCGTGTACGTTCCACCTTGCCGCCACACATCTACTCGTCATGCTAAGCCGCCAATTAGAGTTTTGGCGATATCCTTTGCTAACGCGACGGTATGGTTTGTTCTTCCCGTAAGTTGGGACCTGTTACTAGCGGCGTAGTCCATTTTCTCACCTTTTATTAAGCCCGAGTGGCTTAAGCTACTTCAGGGATTTTTCACCGCGGCAGTTTGCGTTATGGGCGGCAGATTAGTCCTCAGCTTTCGAATGGCTTACTATCGAAGCTCGCCTAACGACAGCGACGAGTTTGGCAACGAGGACATCATCATTCAGAGAGTCGCATTCTCACAGCCTTCTGATGGGCTCATACCCCTGCAAGAAATGAATCACCGTGGATCTCGTGAACACAGGCGCCAGAGCTCAGAGCGCTTCGAAGTGCCGCAAGCCCCCACTACACTAGATAAAATAATTGGCATTACCTGATCAGTCTACCTGATGTTAACAGCTAGACTATTATTCGCGTCTTCTCTTGCCATGTCTAAAGAACGATGCCGTATGGGCCGCTAGATGTTTTAAGGATTTTTTCGCGCTTCGAGTACACTTTCAAGAGCATCTATCGAGTGTGGCCCGTTAAGATACATCAGTACCCTTACGCCACGCTTGGGTCTAACTTTAATTGGCAAGTGCATCGAAACGATTGCAAAGTCTTCAACATCATCGATAACTTTTGTGTATGCCAGTTCACTGGTATACTTGTGTGACGTAGCCGAGAATAAACCCTCGTTATGCGAAGAGCAAGGGGGTGACTTTAATGATGTAATTGCCTCTACTAACCACTGGACTTCGAGCATGATGTCAGTCTTGGGAGCATGAAAAGAATTGCCGACTTCTCCCCAAGCACTGAATTTCCCCGCTTCTTATAAAACGCGAGAACGGTGTTACGACTGTGTGTTGGCGACGATGGATACAACCGCCGATTTTCCAACTAGGGAGTTCCGAAGTGCCTTGCATAGATTTTCCGTTGTCATTGTCAAGTACTTACAGGCTTAGGTCGACATGTCCTTCGAAAAATAAATCACGCGGCTCACTTATCGTTTGGACCCTGAGAGTGACCAAAAAGTCCAACTTGACCATAAAAAGGCAAATGGCAAAAAAGAAAATAGAAGAGTCAATCTGTATTACTCCGGAACAGCATAGTACATAGATCAACGCTCCAGATTCAAACCCTAGACAGGCATCATTCAGCTGACTTGTTTCGGGGATATATAAAGTTAGGACCTACCCATACGCATATTCCACTTCATCGACACCTGCCCCGGAAGCAAATGGATTAGAGTCATCCTTGGGTACAGGGCCGACGGCAATCTCCTCTTCGTCTTCTGGATCGATAGCACTTCCGTCGTCGAGCCCAAAAGGCAAAACTGGTCGAAGTCCGCTGCCAGAGCTAGAACGTCTAGCACCTGCAGGTGACTTCGGTAACGCGGCCATGGTTTTCGGGCTCATATGCTATAGATAACGGTTAAGAATTACTAGACACAATACACAGGAAGCCGCGCCACTTACCTCCCAGTTGTTTAAGTTTTCGTCAACCGAATCACGATCGTCATCACGGCCAGTATCAAGGCGAGCATCATCGCCCAAATCACCGATTGAAACGATACTCTCGCTGTCGCTAATACCGTCTGCCATTTCCGAAGCAAATGCTGGAAGTCGTTGCCAAGCGTTACTTGCTCCCGCAAACATGGATCCATCAGTCGAATCCGAATCAGACCATCCCATGTCTGAAAGGTACTCCTCGTATTCTTCTTCAAAAGCGATGTCCTCTGTAATGTATGGAAGGAAAATAGAAGGATCTGGAGCTTGGGCGCGTGCAGGCGGAAATACATCGGAATCGACGGTGTTTGGAGTGCCCAATGGCCGGATGAGATTTGAGAGTTCTGGACCGGGGTGTAAACCCTCCACAGGATGAGATATGCTACCGCTCTTTCGATGAAGCGGTCCGTGTTGACTAGAAGCTGCTGTTGGGCCGTATCGCTTAGTGTTGTCTAGAAAACGGGCAAGTTCAGTTTTTTTTCCTTTACAAAAAGGATAGACGGGGAATGAGAAGCACTCACAAAATTTCACAAGATGCCGTAATGCTAATTCCTGAGCCTGCATGATGAAGTAGCACGTAATGAGCGAGATGACGGCAACTGTCTCGACAGAAACATACTTGGGCATCAGATGCATCATCGACTTCATACCCTGTTAACCATTCATCCCGAAGGTCTGGTCGACAGTTCAGATATATCGAAGTGATGACTTTCATGTTTGCTATAAAAAATAGGCGGAGTTCGACGTTGTAGAGAATTGGCTATGCTGAACATGAACTCACACTGCCTCCATTTTCGTCCGCAGAATGGTACTTGGCTCTTAATCAATTTTAAAACATGCAATTGGAGCATAGGGTGCATCACCCGTAATACTCGCTTCAGTATGGCCTAAGTCATGCTTGATCAAAACGCCAGTCTCGGAACCTGATGCTAAAAATCGGACGTACCGAACTTTTATATTGAACAAGCATCCATATCCGATGTGAGCGACCCTTGGAAAGTTTTTGCATGATCTTGGCAAAGTTGATTGCAGAGAAGAAATTTCGCCATGAGTATTCCGTGACTTGTTCAATTTCCTCTTCGTGCTTCTCTCCATTGGGCAGTGTCGTCGTCTTAATGACAGTTTGGCGTGCAGGCCGTGGATTGTTATCCAGATGAGTAGACTGAGGATGCCTGGAGAAATTGAGCAGGCAATACCGGAAAAAGCTGATTGTACATAGCATGAATTAAATGACTAAAGGATTGATCCATAGATTACACACTTGTGGTCTGGAGCATCAGCCTTAGAGACAACGGAGGTTGCCACTTCTTGCAGCCCAAAAATCTTGAGGATTAGAAGAAGGCAATTCGTGTCAAGCAAATGTTGACCCAGATGGTGGAATTTCATGATATCTAATGCGTCTGTCAGCATCTGGAGCTCCTAAATTGAGTGGAGAAGAATCAGACTGACGAGAAACTTTGAACCATTTTAAAACCAGCAACAGAATCGCCGAAACTGCTTTGGAAGTGACTTCGCGATGTCGCATTACATCGATCTCGTCTAGGGTTGGCGGCGGGGCTGAAGGCTGCTCTGGTGCTGCATAAAAGAAAAATATGAGCAAAAAGACAGAAAGAGAGGGATGAAACTTACGAGATGATACTCCAGGAGGAAAAACGGAGGAGGTAGACGATTGAGGACCTTGCATGTTCCGGTCTGGCGAGACGGTGGCCAAAAGCAATTTCAACAAGACGCTAACCCATCCATTGATTCCGGGAAGGACCGCGCTCTGCAGAGCGTCAAAGGAGAGCTTTTTAAATCTCCAGACCACTCACGTAGATCTGTTCAACACGCTTCAGGCGCATTAAATCTTCCTTGCGCTCCAACGCCTTCCTCTTCTCGGTGCTAGATTCAGCTGTCTCCAAAGTCTTCATGGCTTCTTCAATCTTGGTATCGAGTAACGCGATATCTGGTAGAGGCTCCGCAACCTCAGGGTCTTGCTATTATGATTCACACGTTAGAAGATCCCAGAGATGATTCATGAAAGGCCTTCTTACATTAGCAGTGAATGTTGACGACTGGAACTCATCTTCTCCAGGCATGTGCTCGAGCCCACTTTCAGCCGTGATACAGTCCTCCCGAGTGCGCCACATCTGCCACAATGCCAGACTTACGTACATATGTTTGTGGTACAGGTAGTCGGCTTCATTGATAGCGAAGGGTACGTAACGAGCATCCCTTCCGAACTGGCCTTTAGGGAAAGGGAACAGGAATGGGCGACTCTGATCAGTTTGATACTGCTGCTTCTTAGGCTTTGGGGAAGGCGGAGGAGAGGGCGCAGGGGTAGCCGGTTGTGGGACAGGCCACTGAGAGCGTTGTGGGGCCTGGAACTGTTGATGCGGTGCACCAGGGATACCGAAATTGGAGTCATCGTCGTGGTGGTAATGATGCCGGACTGGAATAGGTGAATAAGCTTGAGCTAATTTCAAAGTTGACGCAGGCGGGTTGCTCGGTTTCGATGCCTTTTGGGGTTCGGAGATGACTACGGGTATCGGATTGTGTGGTGGGCTAAATGTTGGGTATTTGACTGCCGTCTCTTGCCGGAATGTGTCAATGTCAAGAGGAGACGACTTAATTCTCTCAGCTAATTCCGGCAGGTAAGACTTACATCAGTCGATGGGAATAGGGTAACACACCTATCTCCGGTGATGCGGGTAAGCCTGCTAATTCCCTGGAAAGTTTCTTAACACGCGCCAGTTCACGGATACCCCCACAACACGCCAAAAGGGTCTTCCATAAAAGCAAAAGAAGCTGAAAAAATAGGGATGAGTTGAGGAACTAAAATTCGAGTGTAAGGCTGAACCTTCTTGATCGGATATGTTTTGACGCCCTTGTCACGAAGCCCTGAGACGACATTGAATAGATAGACAGGTAAAGGGGGATCCAAGCTCACTAAATAAAGTCAGAACGTTGAAAAGTGATTGTAAAGTGATGGTATAACACTTACTGAGCTCATCGGCAAAATCATCTTGCCCTTTGAACACTTCAATTAAGTGATATAACATTCCCAGATAGATATAAATCTCCGTGACCACCTCGTCGGTAAGATCTGCTTTTTCCTGGATCGATATATGGAAATGTGCGGCGTCGAGGTCGGATAAACCACTGTCATAGGTCATGAGGCAGGGGATGGAAAGTTTACACTGGGAACACACCAGAGCATATCATGCTTCGAGCTAGCAATCTTCATGGCTTCTACGATAGAGCTAACCCCGTTAGCGGACCTGACGACTTTGCAGTTCTCGACTACCCAGCGTAGCTGGTCTTCTGGTGATACGGTTTCGGCAAATGTACCTAGCAATCGCAAGGCTTAGGGAAATAAATGAGAACAGGACGCATTTTCAGACCTTGCAGGACGTAGAAAAGCCGACGCGCATTTGCAAACCGTATTTCAGAATCGCAATGTTCAAGGCTTTCCAAAAGAAATTCAACGTGAACTTTACGTTGGGAAAGAGGGGCTTTCGTCCATTCTATGGCGACAAGATTAATATTCGAAGAGGACTGACAGTTGGGGTAGCACCTATTGGAAAGGATCCTTCCCAAGCTTTCAAATTCTCTGCAACTTGAGGCATCTCAACATATGAATAGAATTCATCGATCTCGTTCATGACTGTATCTTCATCGTCGTACACGAAGTCAAAGTAGGACTGCTGTTCAAACCAAACGCGTCTGGGATTCTTCCTCCTCCAGACTAATTACACAAACATACCTTTGGCCTCGGTGCAGATCCAACCATAGCCCTGAGTTGACCAAGTGTTATCGAATCGAGTCCACTTGTACTAGACGAAATATTTGTATCCTGTGGTTGAGAAGAATTCATATAGGAGGGTAACTGAGGAAAAGCCATTTCCTCGCCAAATGGAGGACGCGAGGGGTTGACTCGCCCCGAAATGGATCAGAGATTCGTGTTTGGCAGGAACGTGAAGAGAAAATAAACATTTGTGCCGAGCACGCACTGGGTGGGGAGCGCGGCTAATACTATGCCCGCGGATGCTGCACTCGGCGTACCCCCTCACTCGGCGCGCCTCTAATAGCTTGAAATTCAATAATTTTTTGCGTATTCTTGTTGAGGGCATGTATCTTGAGAGTTGATAACACTTTCGGGCCCAACGGGTGAACAGCTGCTTCACAATGTCGAAATCGTTTCTGACAGAAATTGTGAGGTTTGTCACGTTTTGTCACGTTTGCCAGCGTCTGCCGTGCTTTCTTCACTGTGACATTTGTGACAACGCCGAGTGAGGGGGTACGCCGAGTGCAGCATCAGGCCATAGTAAGTACTATTATATGTCTACATCGGACATTCAAGGCCTCGCCGAAATGACACCAAAGTTTTTCAGTGTCGTAAACCCAGGTTTCACCACGGACGTCCGTCGGTGATGTTCGCCAAAATATGTGAAGATGATCCGATCCGTAGACTAAGAAATCTCACATTTTGGTGTTGGTTCTCAACGTGTCAAGTGAGCGGATGACTACGAACATTTGGGGCGTAGTATCACTGCGCACGCTGTGCATTAGAACGGGGTGCTGGTTTAATAAGAAAAATCGGGGCCGTTGAAACACACGTGTCTGATGCACTCTTTGATATGGATATCGATGGGATCTCATGTGGCCACGATGGGGTTCCTGTGTGCCAGCGCGGCGGGAGTCATGCTTACATAATGAGGGTAATAGTGTTTGTGAAAATTCAGAAATTCTCATCACCAACCACCAGGTGGATCGACCCTCCTCTCTTTCTGTCGATTCTTGTTGCCAGGTCTCTGTTGCTCTGCTATCACTGCCAGACACTCAAGGCGCAGTCTGAAGAGGGCCGTTTTGCCGTTTCTTAGGAAATTATCCGCAGCTGGGCTCGATTAGGCTGACATACGGCCAGCACTGAACTCTTGTCTGTCTTTTTTCCCTTTCCACCCACCAAAAGGCACGCCTTCGCTGTGCGTCTGCCACTTCACCCAGCTACCCATCCAAAGTACGGCCTTTTAGTTACGACAATCCATCACGACGCCTTTCTGCTCCGCACTTCAAAGGAGCACCTATAGATCAGAGTCTAGCAGCCATCTTCGCGTACTTCGTGTCGTTGGCTCTATACTCGAGTCTACCCCCATCTACTGATGCCGGTTCCTGTCCCCCGTTACTCCAAACCCCCTTCTCACCCGGTTTCCAAGCAAGTCCCAGCTACTGAAAACCAGTCACTTTCATTTCAGTCGCTTACTCGCACTCTTCCCGTGTCTCCGACGGGGCCACCCCCCTCGTTCGGTACCCGCGAGCAGTGGATTAACTCGCTGCCTACCTGGAGGAGGACAAAGCCACGCAGGATTTGGGAGGAAGACACTCGTTCTGCAGACCATCATCTCGAGCAGGGTTTTCAGCAAGGGTTAGCTGGCGCGGGCAACGCGTCCGTTATTAAAGGAACACACGCTGAAGCGAGTATTCCGCCCCTGTACAACCTGCTTACTGCACGCCAGCAGTCCGAACAAATGGCATCTCATCATGGCCCAGATAGTGCTGACGCTGATGACGAGATGATCTGTGATAGCTCGCCCTTGCCTTACAGCCATTTCGAGGTCCAGACCAAGTGGATCGCTTCCTCATCCACTGGGATCGATGATGCAGCTCTGACGCAAGCTAGAGAAAGTTCCGCAGGCCCGACAAACACCACTGCCTTTGGCAAGCGTGTCTTCGTTCCCAGCGGATTCACTCCTCCCCTCGAACTCGATCACTCTCCTGGAATCGCTAATGGATATGAGGGTGGATCCAGCCCCCTTCAGCCCATCACCCCTTTCGGTGTCTATGTTGACAGAGCTGTAGCATATGAAGGCGCTGCGCATCATTTTGCTTCTCGTGCTTACTCCCACCAGGACAAACCGTGTGGTCCTCATTGCTACCCAAATGAGCCTATCTACCAAACGGCCGTGACCCCTCATGAGCCTGGCCCCGCATCAGCCACTGAGGTTGTGACGCCTAGCGCCTCAACTGCATACAAGAAGCTTGCGGAACCCCTCGCTGATTGGGTGGCCACCTATGTTTGGAAAGTATGCACTACAGGCCTCAACCTTCCCTCGACATTTGTGCGATCTACGTAAGTCTTCTTCTTTCATGTTTTGTAGCCCCTCTGATCCCCATTTCCACAGTCAACCGGCCGCTGTCTATCCGAACTTGCCTCCAAGCCATCTAGCATCGTCAGTCCATTCGTTGCTTCTCTCTACTCTCTTGCAGCCCTCTGCCGTTTTCCTCGCTCTCTGGTACATCGTGCGACTTCCCGTTTATCTAAGCGCTGCTCCCCTTGGATCGGAATATGACAAAGAATCGCGTTTTAGAGCTGCATTGCTTGGAGATCACTTCACCTCAGAGAAGGAAGCAATCGAGGCGGGCACCCCATTCCGACTCATTGTTCTGGGCTGCATGTTCGCAAACAAGTGGTTGGATGATCATACTTTCTCAAATAAGACATGGTAAGCGATTATTTTTCTCAATGTTGCCAATATTAATTGTTTCACAGGCACAACATCTCCAATGTTCCCGTTCAATCTTTGAATAGATTGGAATCACTGGCATTGGATATTTTTGCCTACGACTTGACCATCTCCTCCCGAGATTGGTCTAAGTGGCTCTCGCATCTCATGTCTTACCACATGTCCCTGGCCTCACCCACTCACCCGCAGCCAATCTCTCGCCCTTCAACAAACCCGCACTCTATTGTTCGCAAAGCCATTGAGGAGATAACTCAAGCCCCTGTCACACGCGTTGCTTGTGTACCGCAGCCCGTTTTTCTCGGCCTTGAAGAGAGGAAGCGGGAGAAATTGGAAAAAGAAGCTATGGCAGCTGAAGTCCTGGATATTGACCTCGATGAAGATGGTCCCCTTCGGGAAGAATACCTGCCCAAGCGCCGCATCAGCGCAGCTAGCTCTTATCGTAATTCCAAGATCATGCAACCCCTCAACGAGAATGTGCCCAATTGGGAGCGCCGGAATTCTCACGAATACGAGAAGGCTTTGCCTCCGCCAGCTAAGTGGAGCCCTTCGGGCGACGAACCCATCCTCCGCGACAGGAACCGAGTTAGTGGTCAATATGTTGCTGTACAACCCCCTGTCGTGCACATTGCGCCCGCATACCCGGCACCTTACCCACCACCCGTCGACCTGTACAGCCACTATCAATGGAATGCGGTCCCCTATGCACCAGTCAAACCGCAGTCCAATTACGCTTTTGACTTCCCTGTCAGCACAAGCCATCAGACAGCGTACAACGGGTACTCATATGTTCCTCAAATCCCGATCTCTCATGCACGTTCGCAGTCCCTTTCATTCGAAGAGGAGAATTTTAATGCTCGACAACACGCGCGCTCTTATTCTCAATCTCGATTTGAATACCAGTGCAGCGACCTTCGCATGACTGCCAACGAGTTCGCACCTCATAGGCAAGGTGAGACTGCTTGGATGGCGCCTGGCCATTACCCATATCATGGTTCTGTGTTCGCGCCCATTCATAATGTCAACTACCAACCGACTTGGCTCAGGACTTGATCTCCTTGTCACATATGCATCCATTGTCAACAACCGTCGAACTTAGATCGGCGCTTCTGTCTCTCTGTTATCATACATTACCGTCATCACCCGGACTCCGGCGTAGTTGCGCTATGTGGCTTTATTTTCATTTCATCTATTGCCCCTCGCGCCTGTATTTTTCACTGTTGTTCTGTGAATATCCGACCAACCCTTTTTGCCGTCCTTCTGTCTATCACTCCGGGCCTACTTTTCTCTCGACATATTCATCCTGTCCCCGGCCCTTCATCTCGGAAGCATATCTGCGATCATTTGCACGTGCAACGCTTTCATCGTTTTTCGGCCCGTCTATCCCTCTCTTTACCTATGGACGAGCTTCTGTCGTTGCCAGTCATACACGGATGCATACGAATTTCGCTTTAAGTATGCTAATTTGTGGCCCTCTTTCTAACAAATGATCTCCGATTTTTTCCTTTTGACCCCAATTTGGTACTCATTTCAAGCTTACCGCCACTTTAATTTTTTTTTACCCTTCTTTGCTGTGTCAAGCTAGCATCAGCTTGTTTGCTTTCTTTAGGCACTTTTTACCTATTGATACAAAAAGCACAAAAACATACTTCCACCATTTTTCCACTTCAGCTTCATCTTCTTCCATTTGACGCACATTTCACCTTTACGACCTTCCCCTTTTTCCAAACCTCCGCCCCCCATCCTGATATCCGTACCTCACGTTACACTTCCTCGCGTTGCATTTATGGGTGCCTTACAGCACTCAGTAGGTAAGTAGCTATGCAGTCCCTAGCACTTGTTTTGTGTGAATATGGATATGCATGCATCTGTTCACATCATTGCTCTTCCGAAGTGAATGTGTTGAAACGTTCGATTCTAACGTCAAAGTGGGACAAGAGAACCTCTGATGATACATCTATGTAGTGAATCGCAATACAACTATTATTTAACTCTTCGCGGGTACGCAGTATACCAGATAACTTAAATCTTCACAACAAGGAATGGAACCTGGTGGTGCGCTTCAGCGTACATCGAGACAGATAAACCGGGTCGCTACTTGCCTCAACATCTTCTCCCTCTTCATCAGATACCATAATCTCAACGACAAGATGCTTGACATGAGGAGCAATAGGCTTCTTGCTGACGAACTCGACAAGCTTGCTAAACTTCATAGGTAGCCTCTCCTCACTCTGGATTGCAACGTTAGATTACGCTACACCGCGATAATCTCGCTGCATTTCACGAACCTTCTTCTTGCCAATGAAGGAGCTCCACAGCATGCTAACTCCCTGACTGACCATAGTGATTTCCAGGTTATGGTTTGTCTTGAACCAAGCAACGATATCGTTGAGCGTCGGATCATTTGCGAACTCAAAGCGATCCCAGAGAGTCCACTCCGTAGAGCCATACTTGTTTTTCGCGGCCGCAATAGGCTCCGAGAACCCGAAGAAAGGAAGAGCAAGATTGACGAATCCATTTTTGTAATCCTCAAGTTTTTTCTTGCCATCGATAACCTGAAAAGGTGAAAAGATATAAGCCACGCAAGATTCGGTCCGAGCACAGTTAAGACAAACCTTGTAGAGCTCCAAGCACACCAGGCCAGTCACGAGAGATGTAGTAGTGGCGATGGCAGGAATGATCTTTCCAGCAATCTGTTTAGTCGTGTGACGATCTGCGGGTTCGATTTTGTAGTTCATTGCACGGAGATTGGAAGCAGCAGTGATGAAATCGATATGGTGATTACTGTCATCATCCTTCTCAAATTCAACCGGAGTAAGACGGTAGCCCGCCAAAGACGAAGGCGAGGGAAGCTTCGACGTTAAATCATCTCCATCATCGGCGGTGGCTAAAGTGCTGCGTCACAAACTGCATCAGCAACTGAGATCAGAAAAACCTACCACCAGCCTCCTGAACAGGCTCGTTCTCGTTCACCTGGATCTTTACACCGCTGCGAGGCGTGAATTCGGGGACAATAACGGCATCGGCCACCTTGCGGAATAGAGTTGGGTCGGTCTCGCCTCTGAGACCATAATTGAACGCATGCAAGTTTGCTGCAGCAATGACATAGGCAAGGTGGGTGGCCTGATAGATATTAGAGCAAGTTGGAACCTAGAAATTTTGACTCACATCGTTTGAATTGAAGACCAGGGGATCGGGTGCCCTCTTAGGGCCACTCCAGAACGGCTGGCCTGTTGAAGTGACGGCATCTTTCGGAAGACTGAAGAGCAGCTGACGAATCTCGTTATTGTAGTCGCGCTCAAACTGCAAACGAGCCCAGACGATGCACTCTTCAAATGTCAGGGGTTTATCGGTTACGAGATAGGAAACTATCTGTTCTATCTGTTCCTTTGAAGAGCCGGAGTATTTGAGAGTAGTTTCTAGATAATTCGGTTCTGAGAGATACGCGTTGACTGCCTGTGCAGGTTTAATGAAGAGGTTTTCGAATTGTTTCCGACTCCACTGAAATCGCAACATATCAGAACCTAGATAGATACACATGACAAGGGAAGACCTAACCTCAATTGTGTGGTTGATGGCATTAGGGAAGCTCTTCACGGTACAGGATGGCGTTTCTTTTTCTGGAGGATCCTGGGAAGACGCATACGACTCTGTCACGTCAGGAATGACAACTTGAGTGTTGCCTTTTGTTCCAAGAGTTCCTGATTCTAGCAGAGGTTTCTTATAGAATACGCAGCGCTGATCCATGTAAAGACCTTACAATAAAGTAAAGGTTCTGCATAACAATCTAGAAAAAAGGCACTCACGAGCTTTCACATTGTCAAGAGCATTTGTGACGCCATCTATGCCATCGAAGAAGGTTGCGTCGTATACACCTGACTTGGATTCAGATGTATGGTCCAGTGAAAACGATTAGGTAACCTTACCTTCGGTCGTGGGGCCCACCGGTTCTTGTTTAGCCAAGATCTTGCCAACCAGGTCCGGATTCATCTCTGACACAGCGGCTGCAGCAACCTCGGCTTTGAACTTGCCCAAGTCTTTCGCCCTGAATAAAAACTGGCGGTTTAGATTGCTCTTCTCAATGGTGTCCAGATCTGTGATATGGATAATACCACGAGGGCCACTGCCGAGACCAATCATGCTCCAATTCTTCAGCATCTCACAACCGATGGCACCAGAGCCTACAAGGAATTGCCTGTGGTTTGAGATCTTCTCCTGGAAAACTTTCCCGAAGACAGCGATCTGTCCATCGTAGCGAGAGCCTAGCGGTTGACAGTCTTGCTCCGAAGGTAGTGTCGCAGGAAGCGATTCCAATGAGTCGAAGTAGAGATGCTGCACCATTGGGTGGAACTTGGCGGAGCATGCCTTTAACACCTCCTGTGCGACGAAACCTCCAACCACAGCAACCACAGGAGCTAGATCTCCTGTCGCTTGGTAAGCCAATTCTGTCACTACCTTCTCATCAATGTCAGCATCAATGCCCTTTGCCAGCGAAACAACAGCAGCAGCATCCCCCGCATTGCGAGGACGAGGAAGACGGCCTTTCTGTGAGCGGAACTGACCTAACGCTTGGAAACCAGCGTGTAGGGTGGCGGGTCGGTCAAATTTCCCAAAGTCAGTTATGAAGAATTCGGGGGTCTTAAGAGATTCTCTGAGGCTTTTCTAAAAATTTGCCGCTAAGAAGGATGTCACGATACAAGTGATTTGACGCACGAATTCAATAATCTTGGGCATTTTCACTTGCGTGAAGATTCCTCCCGTCTTGTAATCTCCGAGATTGGAAGTATCACCAATGGAGAAGGTATAAGGTCCTTTGACGGAAACCTTTCGTGGTTCGCATCCATTCAATTCAGTCATTCCCTGTACTTCTGTGAAAGTAACGAAGTCGCCATCCTCGAGACCGTGACGGGTTTCATCCAAACATGTGACGAGGCCTTCAGAGTCCTGTAAATGTCATGAATACTAGAATCAAACTTGAGGAATTGCGAATTCACCTTATTGACAGAGACGATCATACCCGTAAGAGCCTGTTCGCCAGTAGGATCTACACATGTAAACTTGTGACCGAAATCGTTAAAAGCAGATCTGCAGTTGGTTTTAAGAATAAGGCCATTGACGAACAGAATGAATATACGATACCCAAATAGTCCACGAGTCTCAGCTGCTATGAAGTGCACGCCGTGTTCATGAGTCCAGTCGTTGATCTCCAATTGCTTTTCATATGGGACGCCACACAAAACGACGACCTTTTTAAGAAGCAATCAGCCTAGGTTTACAAATTCTCTAAAAATCAGAACTCGCCTGGAAGCCTTGAACCAACTCCACGGTGATCTGTTGTCCAGGGGAACCTCCCAAGCTGCGTATCGGTACATATGCATTCAATTCGGCCAATCTGGGCAACGTTGCCTCAGCTCGTGATTTCCCTACATCTTCTGAACGAAGGAAAAACTGCAGCGCCCGGTGAGAGACTTGAACTAATGTCTAGCGCCGTCCCATACCTGTGAGCTAAGGTCTTGAACAGTGACTGGCTCAGGGTCAAAGATCGTGACGGATTTCACACCGGCTAAAGCAATGTTTTTGGCTATAGACATGACTTTAGTCGAATAGCGGCGAATAAATTGAAGAGAGGTAACCTATTTCCACGCCTAAGCCTTGCAATCCGACGATGAGGACGTTTGAAGCGGCCATTCTCTTCATCGCTGCACAAAGATCAGCAGTCTGCGGTAGGTGCATAAGCAAGCGACGCGTACCTTCGTGTCCCAGAACGTAACTATGAAAAGGATAGGTCAACAGACTGGACGATGGTTTGAAATGCTGAGGCATACAGTTGGCGAGAGTAAAGACCCTCATCGATAGCAGCTTCGTCGATATCCATGCCTACAGAGACATCTGTTGAGTTGACCATGGTATCTTAATACTTGTTCAATCGAATAGGTTTGTGAAGTGAAAGATGACGGTAGATCTGTATGACACTCGCAATCTAGTAACTGGATTTTATTCAGCTTACACATTACATAATGGCATAGACTAGATCTTTCTTGAGACATCTACTGCAATTGTGCTCTGTCGTCAAGTTGACGCGTCCGAGTCGTGCCTCATGGAGACGCCTTTGTTCCGAATCCAAGCTTGCTTGTTGAACACAAACTTTATTGTGATGGGGATATCTGAATAAATTTAAAATAAACTGAGATATACGTAGGTATCGCGTTTTGGCAACAGCATAAGGCTATTGACCTTCGCAATTCATTCAGTAGTGTATTCTACATGTTCTAATATAGTCGCCAACAAGGCCTTCTTGAATTTGACGGCAGCAGTCGCTTTGTTATTCGGACTCAGATAGCAGGCATTCGCGCAAGTCCCGAAGCAATGCAGGACAGGGCACTAGATCTCTGTAGCGAGTGGGGCTCCAAATGCCGAAGTTTCTTCGTCGATCCTCCTGGCGAGCACGGTGAAGAGCCTCTGCTGCGCTTAGTTGGCCAGTTCCAAAGTATTTGGTAGAATGCTCAAGCGCTTCTAACCAGTGGTGCCACTCTATGTTACTGATGGCAATATTGTAGTCGAGCATCGATAAAGCTAATTTTTCGGCAAGATTGCTTGCACGGGGAGAAGCAGAGCAAAACCTTTGCCTAAAGCCAACAATTCAATACGAGTTTTTTGAAAGATTGAAAAATGAAAGCGCACCATTCCCTAATGTGCATGGCCCCATCATTCAGCCATTTGTCTGCAAGGGTCAAACCGAGCAAAAATACTCGAGTCACTGCTTCGACACCCCCAATATAACGGACATCATGGTGAGAGAAAATGCCGCTTGGAAAGAGTCGTGCCATGTACCACAAGGCAAGGAAGGAGGTGGTTGATGCTTGGAGACCGTCGACTGATCTGCGTTCTGGAAAATATTTCCTCAGGATTGACATTATACGATCCCTGACCATCGTTTCTTCTTCTGAGGTCATTATCCTGAAAAATAAATCATGATTTTGGGTCTTTTTAGGTGAAAATGAGATAAGCATACCAATGCAAGTTGTCGTCCTTGGTGAGCATGCGATTGCAATGATAAGCAACCCAGCTTGCGAAAGGCAAAAAATAACCCCTCGGCCTAACAGGCAGTGACCACTGTACAGGTTTCGGAGGGCGAGGATCTGAGGGGAAGAGAAATTCTTCTGAGAACCGCACACGCTTTCGTACAACCTCTTCAACATGCCCTTCCTCATTGCGTTTGACAGGATCCGGTGGCGGTAGTACACGAGAACGTTTGGGACGGCGCACTGCAGTACTGAGGTTTCGCGCTCGTTGCAGAGCAACTGATTCAACAGCCGCGTCAGTAGTCAAGTGTTCTGAAGACGATGGCCCGTGCCAACGTTGGTTGCAATATGAAGCAGAGTTCACCAAGTTGGAAGAATTACCCGGCTGGGGCTGAATCACATCGTTCGTTCGTAAGGGGGCTGAGTGTTGGCCGAACCACTCGGTATTGGATGGAAGAGGGCGTAGGGCGTTGTCTGGGCGGTATAGAAAAGATTTGGATCCTGAGATGGTTTTTTTTTTCTCCTCGAATGACCAAATGTTTTTCAGCCCACTAAAGAAACCCCAAGTTCGGGAGGTAGATTCTTTGTTGTCAAATATAGGCAGCAGAGGCAATCGTTCGCGAGAGAGTATACGGTGACGAGTAGGCAGATACGAGACTGGATGAATGCCCTGGAAGGAATTATGACGTGGGGCTACAAAGGTAGGCATCCCAGCAGAGCCAGAGCGATAGTGGGATATCTGTGAGATGTGAGTTGAATTCGTGGCATTTAACCAATTTCAAGAAGGCCAGTGGTATGGCCACTTCAAAGCAAAGGGAGGCGCCATCAGTGGACAAAGCCCATACGAGGCCAGTGCAAGTATTTCGCTAGACGAACAAAGCATGATGGTATGGCAACGGACTGGGTACTCTATTGTGTGAACAAACAGACCCGCTAAATTGCAAATTATTTTGCGACGTTCCTATTTTATTTAACTCCGCAGATGCTTTATGTCCTCACGGCTCATTGTCTCTTTGAGAAAAAGCGATAACACCCCTATGCGCTGAGACCAGCAACGCAAAATACCAGCACAATAAGAATGAGGCGTCCAACTTCCGAGTTTACATTGCAAACGGTGGCTGGATGGTCCGAACTGGGTCAACATCACCAACAATGAAATATTGACCGCAAAAAACTTTCATAATCGACTGCAAAAGTTCCATGGAAAGCACAACACTCGCTGAATTGAAGGCTGCTACACATCCGCAATAAATCTCTACTTTCGATAAAACTGCAGAAAAAGAGTGAACACATGTCACGTAACGCATGAGGATGATACTCACGCTACGCCTGAAGTTAAACCACAATGACAGACATCCTCGGTCAAAGCTGCTGCGGAAACCACTACGAAGAACAGATCAGAAAAGTCGATACTAGTCATAACTAAACGCACCGTTTGTGAGAAAACTCCCATTCTCTGTCGACGATACGGAATGCGATGTCTTCGTAAGGAGGTCCCGCACTGAAATGTAACAAGACTGTTTCGTCGTTCCCTGGCTCCTTGACAATCTTGTACGTCGGAGCCTTGGATTTGTCGATGAGGTCGGGATAGAAGATATTAAACTAATATTCCTAAGATTCAAGAAACCTTTAGTAGAGCTGCTCTCGCACCTTGTATCCTTGCACAACCTTCGGAGGAGGATTGTCCGTGCTGAGGTTCCCATGAATTCGAGCAATGCAAAAATTAATGAAAAAACTTACTCGTAATGTGTCTGATTGTACTTGTTCCATTCGTACCCAGTGTGCACGCGATTGAAATATCTCGGTTTTCTGGGTCGCCACTTGTCCTCCCAATTGTATGACGTCGGATTGGTAATGTTTTCCTCTAGATTAAACAGTTCTTCTTCTTCTTCAAGTTCACGCTCCGCTTCTGCCCTATAAAGGGCTTCAGAAGCAAGATCAGCACCACTGGGAGCTTCTTCGCTTGGTGTCTCAGGTTGTGGTTGGGACGCCTTGGGAACGAATCTAGACGAAGCAACTGCACGCCTTTGTTCGAGCTAACCAGGGAAATGAGTAGATGAGTATCCGATGATCAAAGGTCTCAAGATGACGTACAAGCGCACGTAAGGCTTCGACCTCTGTGACGATGTCGATATTTCGCTCCTCCAACGGGAGCTTGGTGATGTCTAGCAATTTTGGGCTCATGGCCCTATCATATTCCTCTATATCTTCGGCAGATATGACTTCCTCTTCTGGAAGCTCCTGAGGAGTGACCTCGTTATTCCACTTCTTTGAGGCTGATCGAGCAACACCGGCAAGCAATTCTTCCTGGGCTTGAATAGCCTCGTCGCGTTGTCGTTTGCGCAGCTGCTCAAGCCTATTCCGGACGACGACTTCATGGACGCTCTTGAGTTTGGCCTTGATGATTATTAGTTGAGTATCTCATTAATAGAATCATGATGTACCTTCGCTTTGTAGACAATTAATTTTTTGAGCAAACCTTCCCAATAATCGGTATCAACAGGCTCTCCGCTGGTAAGCTTGCTCTGAACCTGTCTCTGAAGGGAAATAAGGTCGTCGTATGTTTTGTTTGCTAAGAGGGCTGCAATGTCGGTTTCAACGGCTGCTGCCGCCTCCCTTCCCATATGTCTGTTTGACAGCAGTGTTTCCAGGCGGTCTTTGCAAACCACCATCATGTTCTATGGTAGTGTGAGTATCCAATAAGGATATGATGGAATGTACATACTGTCCAGAAGTCGATATTGACCTCGGAATCCTCTAAATTCAAATAGTGTTCAATGTCGCTGTGCAATTCTTCCACTTGAGGTACTGTTAGGTTCTACACGATGGCCGCGTGCGTGAGTAGATGTTTAACGGTAACAAAGGGAGAACGTACATCAAAGATATTGTAAGGCTCATCGAGGTCGATTTCGAGACCGGCATCTTCATCATCATTGTCCTCCTCATCAGGAGTGGGATTCACATACTTCAAGTTAAGAGCTAAGAAATCAATTGCTTTGGCTCTCTTCTCCTTGATGCGGATAGCAGCCCTCCTCCTTTCCTGTTCCAACTGGAAGTCTCCTTCTTTGGATAACCATTCTGACATTTGAGCAGATTCCTGGAATCTTTGGTTCCGCAACTCTTCCTCCTCGCGTAGCCGTTGTTCAACCTCCCGCTCTGCTCGTCGTTTGTTCAATCGTTCCAACTCTTCCTTGGCTTCCTGCCGACGAATGGCATCCCGTCGTTGAGCCTCAGCAAGTGAAATTCCCTCTTTCCTCTCCTTTTCATTTTTCTTGTGCCATCGAAATTGTTGACCAAGATTGACGTCGTGGAATGGATTATCCGTAGCACTGTAGACACTGAGTTCAGCAACCTGACGAGCCTCTTCCTCCTCCTTGATTCGTTTCTTTTCTGCCTTTCTAGCCCTTCTCTCTTCAGATTTTTCACGTTTACGTCTAGTATATACGTCAGAAGAAAGCGAGAGGCATGAACGATGACACTCACTTTTTCTCCTTCCTGTCACCGTCTCTACTACGACTTCTGTCGTTCGTTTTTCGGCGTGAGTGCTCCCTGTCTTCTCTGTCTCTACTCCTGCTGCGATGGCGCCTATGTCGCGAGTCGTCATGGCCATCCCTTGACAAGTATTTGTCTGCCCGGGATGAGCGCACATCGGAGGCGTAGTCGCGATCACGATCATCATACCTTCTACGGGGTGAAGGAGAGCGGGACCTTTTACCCATGGTAGAGTCGAAAACAGTCGAACTTGTGAGTGGACCCTTGTGGTGACGTTCAGGAGTGTTTGGATTTGTGTATTCCTAATTCCTCTCATCAATTGTGAATGGATGCGGAGTTGTGATTCAATCCAAGGCACTTGCTTTTCTGGCCCGCTACGTACCACTCTTCATCTCTCTCGTATTGTTCTCTCTTTGATATTTACGCCTACACCTTACTACGCCGCTCCTTGTGCTTGTATTCATTCATGATACGACGCAAGTTGACAGCAGTGTGGCCGCATGGACTCAGTCGTATCTCGTTTACTCCACGCCGGACACTTCAGACGCAGCCAATCAATGATTATGTTACTTCCAAAACTCATGATATACCACGCAGACCGCCAGGTTTTGGTTTAGCCACTCCACGACAAGTGCATAGCTCTCGCTGTACCCCGATTGAAACTTGTTAATAAACTAGATGATCTAGCTCGTGGAATACTTGAACGAATTCGTTATTGGGCAGGAGAATGCGAAGAAAGTTCTTTCGGTGGCGTCCGTACTGTCTCTGCTCAGCTATGCCTGAATGATTGACTTGTTTCTTGAAGGGTGTTCAATCACTACAACCGTGTTCGTGCAAACATGCAATATATGGAACCCCAGGTAGTGGATAATGTTATGGAGAGTGAGTCTGATATCGACGCTCAAGACTCTGGTATGTTCCATTCAATGCTAGAATCGAGTCTGCGATCTCAATAAGGCTGAAATCTATTAGTCGACGGTGTATCCACAGCCCACGTTCGGCCTACAAGAACACGACAATCAACTGAGCCGATACGCAAACCACACCTTCCCTTGTTTGAGAAGAGTAATGTGCTAGTAATGTATACCCTCGTCCTCTTTATATTTTAGCGTGGGTTGAGATTTCGTGACCTGATCAGAGGTCCGACGGGTTCAGGTACGCTGAATCATTATATGTCTTCGAGTCTGAGATTGACCTGGCGTCGTGGAAGGCAAAACATTGCTGGCCAAGACTCTTGCTCAGATACTCGATGTTCCTTTTTCTGTTAGCGATGCTACATCATTTACGCAGGTACAGTGACATCACATTGTCTTGAACGCAATCTGATGTGCATCACCAGGCTGGCTGTTAGTCCATAATTTTCTTTGGAAACATAAGTACTAATATCCTAATTTACTTTTTTTCAGATGTTGGGGAGGATGTGGAGATGGCGATCCAGAGATTAGTGAGTTACTTTTGATGTTCAAATCAATCTCAATGGCAAATTTGACTTCAGCTGCAAGCCGCAAATTGGGATCCATTACGTGCCAGGTTAGAAATCTGACTGTCACTTTTTACTAAGTGTTGACCTGGTGTAGCATGGGTATTGTTTACATCGACGAAGTAGACAAAATTGCCAAGAAATCAGGAGGAGGAGCCGAAGGTTCACGCGACGTCAGTGGTGAAGGTGTTCAACAGTCACTTCTGCGGATGATGGAGGGCTCCGTGGTTAGCGTGCAGGCTAAAGGTGCGGCTGCAATGGAGCTTCCGACTTCTGGAGGCGGGGTTGCTCCTCCACGGAAAGGGCAGCGTACTGCACCTGGTAAGTTTCCACTACCTCTTGTTTTCAGTATTTCTTATATGCGCGTTTCTAGCGAAGTCGGATACATATCACATAGATACTTCAAACATTCTCTTCATTCTAAGTGGCGCGTTTGTAGGTCTTGAAGGTATTATCAAGCAACGAGTATCGAAAGGGGTGATTTTCCATAACTATTGTTCAAGTCGCCATGTCCCGCTCACATGAAATCAGTCGATTGGGTTTACAGCCACACTACCTACACCCGAAGAAGGCACTACTGTACCGTTTTTCACACCGAATCGGAAAGCTGGCCCAAACACCTTGGACCTTGTTGAAATAGCTGGTATGTCACTTTGTGATTTGTCTGCAAAGTAATCACACATTCATATCATATTTCCAGATCTGGTGAAATTTGGGTATGATACAGTTAGCTTTCCTGGATTTGAATGCTTAACTTTTATATCACATAGGTTTATTCCGGAATTTATATCTCGTCTACCTTCAATAACGACACTTGCGCCTTTGACGGTACCAGACCTACGACGGATTCTTACGGAGGTAAAGGGCTCCTTGATATCACAATATCAAGCTCTTTTCGGGTACTCTGGTGTTGAAATCAGGTTCACGGGTGAAGCGTTGGACGAGATATGTCGGAAGGCAGCAGAGAGGGGAGGTGGGGCCCGAGGTCTTCGTGGCATAATGGTTTGCTTAGTGCCATCTGCCTTACACGAATTACAACTGACGTCCTTGTGTATAGGAAGCTTTGCTGTTAGAGCCCATGTACGAAGTGCCGTGAGTATCTCTTGCATTCAAAAAATCACATCCTCTGACTTGAGTAGGGGTTCGGACATCCGCCACGTTCTCATTACGGCCGACGTGGTCCGAGGACAGGCGTCACCAGCGTACTGGGGTAAGGGAGAAGGAGTTGCTTTTTGGGAGGCATGGGCTAGGGAGGAAGATCGAACTTCTCGTCCAGCGTCATGACCTGTGGTTAGCTAAATTTTCCTTGTTTCTTGACTATGTTTTGTAAATTTAGATGCCAACAATGCGGATGTATTGATACACAATCTCAGCACTGATGAAGTCACAAAATGAAGAATTTAGCAAGATCCCTAAGTGTTTGATCTAAGTTATCAGTGGCGCAACGACCTGGTATGTAAGGAGCTAAAGGCGGGGAATACCCCAACGTCGCTGATTGTTTCTACTCAGCTTTCTCCGCCTCCTCAGGAGTTTCCTCCTCATTCGCATCGGTCTTAACCTCGGCCTCGGTACTTTCAGCTTCCTCAGCTGCCTTTTTCTCCTCAACTACCTTCTCATCATCCTCGGAAGCCTCAGGAGCAGCATCGCCTAAGTGTGCGGCATTCTGTTTTTGCGCATCTTCGAAAGCGGTCTTGAACTGAGCAGCGTCTGGAGTCATCGTGTGAGCAGAGAACTTTGATCTGAAAATGGAGTAAACGCACTTTCGGAGTTGGCAAATCGAATTGCAAGGGTTTCTGAGGTCGGTGGCGACTCGGAATAGTCTGCTGCGACCTTCCAGACCCAGCTCCTGTCCGACCCGATGTTGGGCTGTAACTTCATTTGCGACGAGACTGTACAATTACATTTAAACAATGCTCTAACAAGCTAGCTGTGGGAGTCGCTTACTAATGTGGTTGGCACAGACTTTGAGAGTCTTATCGCGTCTCATGACAAGGCGAACCTTCTTCGACTCTTTATGAGAAAGCAAACGAACATCACCCGTGCCACGTTCCTTCCACTCGTTGGATGTAGCTTCAAAGCGGAAGAGCTTGGCGCGCCTAAAGTTATCGATTGAGATAGGTGAGGAAATCGAATGGAGTGTAGCTGATTAGAAAAACAATCGCGTTGATGATTGGAATCAACGCACATCTTGAACAGAACATCCTCGTCCTCTTCATTAGTTTTAGTATCGACCTGCTCAGTGAGCTTGATTACAGGCTCGAAGTGAACGTCGGTCTCCTCCTCCTGTGCAACTATCAGTTTTCGGCCACAAAGTTAAAACGAAGATCACAGGGCAGATCCTTGGATCCACAAGAAGAACATACCCTAGGGGCAAGAGCATCGGTAGTTTCAGACATGATAGTAGAAGATGTGGTTTGGATATGAAGAGTCAAAAAGGAATATAATCAACAAGGAAAATGGATGATGGAGGACCCCGTAACCGGCTGATCGGGGTCTTCCGAATTTTAGCATCGTGACTTGAGAGTACGACACCTCACCACCTTCACAAAATGTCTTATACCCCTCGTTTGCTCCTGGCTTGCTTCACTTTCCTCATTATAATCCCTACACTTGTCTCCTGCCATTTAATTGAAATATCCTCTGGTCACAAGGAATGTTTCTTCGAAGACTTACACAAAAAGGACAAGGTTTGGCAGCTCATCTATCTGTATATTCATGTCGAATAATCGTAGTGGTTAAGATGACAGTCACATATCAAGTTGGGGGAGGAGGCCACCTGGACATTGATTTCTGGGTTCGTTATCGCGTCATGACTTGTTCAAGCCCTATTCTAATAGTCAATTCAGTTAACGGATCCAGATGACCGCGTATTGGGAAAGCAAGTTCGACAATCAACAGGCTCACTCTCTATTACCGCTGAAAAAGATGGAAGACATGAGCTTTGCTTCTCAAACCAGATGAGCGCAATCACGGACAAAATTGTGAGGTCAGTGGTTGCTTCACTTCCCGAATGACGTGTTTTCAAGGCGTGTTTCTCCAGCTTCAATGTGCATGGTGTGATATACGTCTCTGGAGATGGTATGCATTACGTTTTCTCCGAATACTCAAGTGAATTTTGACTGGGCACCTCCAGATATCGTCGCGCCTGTTGAACGAGAGATTCGTGCATTGGCAAATGGATTGACATCGGTAAAGGACGAGCAGGAGTACATCGTCGTCAGAGAGCGGACGCATCGTAATACTGCAGAGTCAACAAATTCCCGTGTAAAATGGTGGTCAATACTTCAGGCCATAGTTCTTTTCTCCGTTGTCGGCTGGCAGATCTATTACCTTAAGGTGCGTTCTGATGTTCAGGCGATTGGCGGTCATGACTGATTTCTTCTCAGTCGTTCTTCGAAGTGAAGCGTGTAATATAGACACTTTCTCAATACGTTTTGGGAATTTTTTTCAATTTGACGGTTGCCAATGACATACATGTTCGAGAACCAAGTGACCTTTACAACAAGTGGAAGCGCAAGAAGGGTATAAGCGACAGAACACAGGACAAGGAACGTGGCATAGGATATATCTAGGATGTCGTGAGGGTCATGGGTGATTGGAATGAGAGTTGCGGCTGGTAATTACAGTAAAGAGATGATACATAATGCGCGGCGCCGCCTGAGCATTAAATGAAGGAGAATTCATAAAGAATAAAAATCTCATCGCCAGGTTGTCTTCCGTAGTGATTTGACGAAGCTGGTGTCTCCGCCAGCATCCATGGACATATTTGCAATGGATGTATTCGCGCCAAGCGGTGGTGACCTCATCTTCAACGAGCCAACACTCATCGACTTTGTCATGGAAATTCGCTTTCGCTTTCCTGGGCTTGCCATCATGACCACTCGTCGTGGCCCTGCGCTTGCACTACTTTCTGCTTCAACAGGTGAAAGCTGAGGAATCATGCTCGATCTCCTTCGCCCCTTCTCCGCTCGTACTGGTCCTATATTTGACCTGCGGCGACCACTCAAAATCTTTGAAGTACTGGTACCAGCACCAGTACTAGTACTCGCCCTCTTGGGTGTCGAGGGTCCGCGTCGACTGGTTCCGTTAATGCCCCGATCGCGCACTTTGGGAACATGCAGAGAGTCGAGGGGCCCACCAGACCCAAGTCGATTAAGGCTCATATCAGATAGAGGTTTGCTGTTGCGAGCAGGGCTGGCACTCTCGTCTCCTTCCACAAGACTCGTCAGCGTTGAAATATGTGATCGAGATTTAAGGAAGTTAGGATCTAGGCGACTCGCTCGAGGTTTCCTTGCACGAAGAGGGAGAGAAGTCGAGGCACTCAAAGGATTATCATGGGTCGATGCAGGAAGTGAGAGCGAGGCACTGAAGCTAAGGTGGACACTCTCTTCGGTTTTTTCATCCTCCCAGTCGCTTTCAGAACTGCCTAGCGAAGTGCATCTGGGTGGCAGTACTGACAATGAGGCCGATGATGACGCTATCGTGTCAAAACCCACCGAAGGGCTCGCGGGGATGATTGTCACAGCTACCGGGGACAACTTTGGTGTGCCATCTTCAAGGTTACCCTGACCAGCCTCGTCGCGCCACTGTACATTCTTGACACCCTTCTTTTCCTTGTCTGCGACCCTCCTATATGGTTGTGAAAGGCTGGAACGAAGCGATTTACGAGGAGAGCGCCCAGGTCGTCGGGTTTCTGGGACCATCAAGCTGTTGGCTCCAAATGCAGAGGAGCGCCGGGTCGTTCTAGTACTGACTTGCTGGAGGATGGCAGGTCCAGAACTGACTCTTCTGGTAAAGGTGGTGTCATAGCCGCTAAAGGCATCTAAAGTCGAAGGGGCATTCCGAGTTGTATTCGCATAATCTTCGGTAGAGGCGCCAATCAATCTTTGGAACGTTGAATCGTTGTTGCTCTTGAGCGATTCAAGCGCATTCGCAACCTTTTTGACCAGATCTAGGTTCTCAGGCGTTCCATCGACGACGCTTAGTCTTTCGGCCGCTTCACCAACCATGACATTACATCTCCCAAGCATTCCGACGAGATTCACAACAACCTCCGCCATGCCTTCCACCGCATTTCGCATAACATCACGTTCGCTTTCGGCCTTGGCTCTTTCCATCTCCGCCTTCTTCAATGCAGCATCAAGCCTCAAAGTCTCAATTCCTGCTTGATCCAGCTTCTCCGATTTTCGCTCGGACATGGCACGCAAAGTCGCCTCGAACATGGCATTAGAATTGGATGCACGTTGAACTCGAGTAGCCAGCAGCGAATTGACCTTCGTAGCATCCTCTTCGGGCCGTCCCAAGGCACGTAGAAGAGCCCGCTCCGCTTCTAAATCAGCTGGAAGGGGTCCAGACAATGCCTTCTTTTCAATCTCGGCAATCCTCGCGTGTACAGGTGCCAGTTTCGCTTTTGCAACTGTAAGCGTCCCTGTACAAGTTGCACCATCCACAATCGAGTCTTTGGTTTGGTCAGCCTTTGCCTTCATGTCACTTTTCGCCCTCTCCACTTCTGCACTCGCCTCCATCCTCTTGCGTCGAGCAATTTCACTTTCTGCGTCCCTCTTCCCAGACAGCTTAGCCTTGAGCTCCGTAATCTCCTGGTTGAGACGGTTGATCGCTTCGACGTATTTTCCAACGTGTCGATCGACATTAACCACATTCCTCGTGACAACTTTGGTCTTAATTTTGGTTGCACGTTCCGCATAAACCAACGTATTGTGGGTATCGTCGAAATGGTTAGATGTGGGTGCGACACAGACAATCATCACTGTTTTGCAGTTGCCGCCGAGCGAGAATTTGAGCAGACGAGTAAGTTTACTGTTTCGGTAAGGAACATGTCGAACAGCACCACCACTTTCGCAAAGGGCGTTTATACAGTTCCCAAGTGCAAGGAGGGATTTATTGATATTTGCCCCTTCCAACATACGTTGACCCATGTTAGTGGTGGCAGCGGCACGTTCGCTACCAGCAAGATCGATGATCGAAAGAGTGGCCATGATTCGTTGTTCACTAAGCGCTGCCGTTCGTGGAGATTGAAAGACGTGAACCTGTAGCACTGCATGTGATCTGGAGCTGGTCTCGTTGGCATGGGTTGGGCTTTGTGTCCTCCGCTTGTTGCCGAGCAAGACGATTTCCTTCACTTCTTCAGCCGATTTAGGCTTCAGTTCTACGAGACCTACAACTTTGACCGTCTTGTCTTCACGAATAGATAGGCCGCCACGTGGTGCATTGGAGCCTGGTTCAGCGAGGAGGTCACGGATTTCCTCGTTGTAAATCTCCAAAAATGTAACCATGACTTCAACATCCCAGTCCTCTTTTCGATCTTCGATACGTTGGAACAAATCTGCCATCGTCATATAAATAATTCCTGGGTCTGATTCAGTGCCACTGATAGTGTGAGTCTTGCCGCAACCCGTGGCCTGGATATACACGGTTCAATACGTAATAGGTCAAAAGTTGATAAAAGCTCACGCCATAAGCAAAAACTGTAGCGTTGAATCCTTCAAGAATGCCGTTTAAAAGGGGTTGCGAAGTGGATTCATAGACGTCTTGTTGACGCGCCTCGTGGCCGAACACTCTATCGAACATGAATCTCCTGTCCTTGTAGCGCTTTGTTCCTGGGGGCAAAAACCCACGTTCCACAAAGGCACGAGCTTGATCTTTCTCGTCGGGATCGAAGGTCAATATTCGGTCATCAACGATTTGAACGATGTCTCGAAGTGTTGCAGTATGTAGAACTTTGGCGGGGCTAGATAGAGCACCATCGCCACGTAGTGTAGTATCGTAACACGGTTCTGGAAGACGGGCAGCTTCCCAAGTCGACGGTGGTCGCACGCGAACTGTGAAAGTAAGCATAAGATTATTAAGATGAGCCATGTAATACGTGCCTGCAACGGTGATGGAGCCTGCAGCGACCATTTACAATCGAGTTTAGGCGCTTTTTGGCCGTTTCTGCTGATGGCTCTGTGGTGTCAAGAAGGAAACAACCTTTGAATATGTTGGTTGTTAGGCCTTTTCCACGAAATTGAAGTTGAACCACAACGCGTTTGAATCACGTGGCCGCATTGAAATCTTATCTGATGCGCTTTTTAGGCATAGGCCCCGCAAATCTCTTTGTATATTCTCATCTAGGCCACAACAGCGCTCACCAACAATGGCTACTTCTATTTCTATAAATTCACCAGCCGATTTCCATGTTCACCTTAGGCAGGGATCAATGTCGGCCCTCGTCACTCCACATGTTAAAAAAGGAGGATTTGACCTTGCATATGTCATGGTGTGCTTCGATTTTGAACATCTTTTGCTCACGTTCTGACCCAATGCATAGCCAAATCTCAAACCTCCGATTACTACGACGGAGCAAGCACTGAAGTATAAAAAGGATCTTCAAGATATCGACCCCAGCGTCGAATATCTGATGACCTTGTATCTATCACCCGAATTGACACCAGACGAGATCCGGAAAGCTAAGAAGGCTGGAGTCACTGGTACACTTTACCTTGAATTTCTTTTCATCAGAATAATCAATGGAATTAGGTGTCAAGTCCTATCCCAGAGGTGTTACGACTAATTCAGAAGGAGGCATCGAATCATATGAAACCTACTACCCTATTTTTGAAGCGATGCAAGAGGTTGATATGGTGCTAAATTTGCATGGAGAAATACCATCAGACGCAACTGCAGTTCGTACCTGTTAACTTCTTTCATATTTATGTGAATTTACCTGCATACCCCAGAACACGCATGTCCTCAATGCTGAGCCCAAATTCCTGCCCCACCTTCTCAAATTGCATGCAGCATTCCCCCGTCTACGCATTGTTTTAGAACATGCCACGACCCGGGCTGCTGTCGAGGCTGTCAAGTCCTGCGGTCCAACTGTGGCGTGCACGATCACCGCACACCATCTTGCACTTACCGTGGATGACTGGGCTGGTCAATCATGGAACTATTGTAAGCCCGTTGCCAAGTATCCGGACGATCGTTTGGCACTACAAGAAGTTATATTGGGAGGCAAGTACACTTGAACGGCCTGCAGTCATGACATTAAATTCGGCACCAGGTCATCCGCGATTCTTCCTTGGTTCTGACTCGGCGCCACACCCGCCACACTCGAAATCTACAAGTACTACATCACATGGTTGTGCCGCTGGCATTTATACGTCGCCCATCCTTCTCCCTCTTGTCGCGCATCTATTGGAGTCCTTTGGTGGATTGGAGAGACTTGAAGACTTCGTAAGCAACTTTGGACGAGCCTTCTACAAGCGAACGGTAGCGTCAGATCACCAATCTAAAGTGATCCTCGTACGCCCACCTTCCGGAAAGTCCCTTGTTGATGACAGGTATGTTCTTGCTGAAGACAGTGTAGTCCCTTTCTGGGCAGGAAAGCAAATCGGTTGGGTGATCGCGAGAGACGATTGATTCAGAGTCAAAAAGTATGGCAAAGCGAGAACTTGTTGTAGATCTGTCTGCACCTAAATAAAGTTTTCAAAGTTCTTTGTACAATCAACGTTTCAAATTTCAACAGTTGGGCGTTGTTGTTATCCGAAGCCGCAAACTTGACACTTTACTCATTCCACTCTCGCGGCTGCATCCTTGACGGACCTCCTGCTGCACTCTTTTGTATCTACTATGACTCGCTTTCTATCGCTCGACAGTCTGAACAGGTACATGCCTAATTTCAACCTGACGCTGGCGTCCCACAACGAATTCAGTCGCTCTCCAACGCCTACTAGTATATCTCCCTTACACCATATCAATAATGCCCCACGTCTAGCCTTACGTCCTGTCTTTGACGAAAGCGATGACCACTTTCAATCAAATGCGCAATTATCCTTATCTGGAACTAGTTCGCTCTGCGCTGGCTTAGGGATATCGTATCCTCACATTTCACAGTCACTCGTAAAGGCGGATCCCCATAATGCCGATAAACTGCCTGAAAACTCAAATACTTCATGCTTCCCGCCGAGGGTACTTAGCGGTTCAACGTCGAGCCTGCAAGGTGAACTCGGTTGCTTTTACGACCAACGTCTCGGAATCGCGCTGACTTCAAGTTGGCCACCATCTTTGGTCCCAGGCGAATTATCTTCCTCAGTACTATGCAATTCGAAATCTTTTGACTCGGACGCAGACCCCAGTAAGGACGAGTCATCCGACACTCTCAGTTCCCTTGCTTCTGCGTCTGGAATGTCAATCGATATTTTGGCTGGTAAATTATCTGCGACAGCCCATCTTGCACTGGAGCTTATGTCTAGCAATTCAAGTGGTACTTTGGGCTCTAGTTCGTCAGGACTGATCAAGACCTCTCTGCTGGAAGAATTTTACGACGTATCGGAGCCATCATGGACACGATTCTCGCCATTGTCGTCAATGTCGGATCATCCTGGTCTGCAGGCGAACTCGCTAGATCCTTTACTTGGTACAGATCCGTCAGAAATCATGACCAAACACCTTCCAGATGCAGACTGTCTACTTTTACAGCTGCCAGAGACGTGCTTGACAACGCCATTTTCCAAGGATGAAAACTATCTAATGGATGATACGTCAACATTCAGTACAACTGCTGAAGATCGAACCGCTGAGGAAAATGCCCCTTACTTCCAGGTTCTTGTATCTGAGCTGAATTTCAAGTATGACTATGACAGCGATTACAAGCCCGAAGTCTCGGATTCTGATCACGAAGATAATGGAAGTAGTTCTTCGTTTCCCAGTCCTTGTCAAAAAACTCGCGCTCGCAAGAACGCCAAACGCTCCAAACGCTCAACGAGAACCGCGAATTCTACAGCTCCCCAGTTTAGGCAACGGATTCGAATTATCACCAAGGCACTTGACCCGCCTACAACTTCCCCGAAGCAAGAGGTTCTAATTAATATCGATTTTGGAACCCCAGTTCTGGACGCGCATAGAGGCATCAGCCTTGACGATCTTATGTTAAAAGCCGAACGCTATCGTCTTCGAAATCCGGGTCAACCATATGATAAGAATTGGCTCGCCTCCTTTGCAGGAAAACTGACCGAGAGGGGAGAGCTCATGGGTGACTTCAGGTGTTACGTCTCAGGATGCACCCAGACGAATAAGAGGCGTGATCATATCCTAATTCATATGGGCTCCCACCTCGACCAACGGCCATTCCCTTGTGCTTACTGGTGCGTTCTAGGTAATCTGGAATTCAATGGTTTGAATATAACAAACTATTCCAGTCCGTCTAGATTTCTACGGAAAAACGAATGCAAGCGACACGAGGCCAGCCATAGCGGAGTGAAGCCATTCCTTTGCGAGACTTGCGATTCAGCCTTCGTACGACAAGATCTTCTGAAACGCCACACTGCCCGTGCCCACGGCATCAAACTAACACAGAGCCGCAAGCGCAAACCCAAGAGCGATATCGTCAAAGGGGAGGACAAAGAAAATATTAGTCTTCATCATCTCAAGCGAGCGAAGCAGGAATCCACCTGATAGTTGCAACTATAATAGTAATAAGCACTGTACAAACTATAAATCTATCCTTGCAGGCTACCTTTTGAGTTGACATAACAAGAATGAAATCATGCAAAAACTGTCCGTGACGCCTAACGAGGAAGTTAGATGGTGAATACCGAAGCTGATCGTGCGGAAAATAAAAAAAAAATGTCATGAACGTTGTAGTGTATACTTTCTAAATATGGTGCAGTGCAAATGCCAGTTATTCGTCGTTAATCCATTAGGGCCGCCAAATTGAATTTCGGGTGGCCGTGTGAGTATGACTCATGTTGCCTCGAGGGCGAGTGGAAGGTTTAGACGGGGTTCCAGGTCGTAAAATGCTGTCTACATCAGCACGCCTAATGAATTGAAGCGGTGTCAGCGGAGATCCTTTAGTAGATGGCGAATTTGAAGGAGAATGCAGGGAGCGTGGGCTCTGACCACTTGGAGTCGATAAAGAGAATGCTGGGACAAATGGCACTGTTGGTTCTGGAGTGCGTGGAGGGACTGGGGGAGTAATTTCAGCAGGCGCCTCCAATAGTGTCGTCGAGCTGATCCACTTTTCTTCAGGATTTCCAAAACGAGGCGGAGACTCTGGTAAAATACGAAAACTATCTGCAAAGTGGTCTCTGATGAACCTTCAAAAAAGTGAGACGAAGCAAAAAGGCAAGATATCTAAGGATACGCACTTTGAAAGCTCTGACCACCCTCCACCAACTCTAACCATTACCGTCTGCGAGCGCAATATTCGACAGAAGCAAAGTTTGGGGTCCTGATTGCCAATCCAGTACTTTCCGCTTTGGTCCTTCCATGTTTCCGAGACTCCCTCGATATTAATGCTCACAGGAAGTTGATTGACAACATCGCCAACAGCGACATCGAGCTTATTCTTGGGGTCGGGTATGTAAGTTTTCCTCGGCATAGCTACTTTCTTTTTTGGCGTGACACTCCGGTTGTTCAGTAACGGCGCAATTGATGACAGCGAGTTTCTCGGAGCTCGTGCCCAGGTTGACATTGAGGTAGATGAACGAGTGTGCGAACGAACGGACCGAGAGGTTGATATTTCTGATTCCGTCGGTGAGGCGACGCGTGAATGCTGCTGTGTAGTCTGTGCTCGTGTTCGTGGTGTGACAGATGGAGGGCGGGTAGGAGTGGAATGTGAGTTGGATAAGCTCGTAGTTCGCTGTCGCGATGCAATTGTGGAGCCATAGGCAGTAACCCCAGGACCAGAGACGGCTCGACTTGAAGACAGGCTGGATAGTTGGCTCATAGGCCGACTTGGAGAATCAGTACTACCCCCAGAAACTACACGTCTTGGTGTGGGATGACGAGGGTGAAGTAATCGCTGGGCAGGTGATGACGCAGAAAGGTTCGAATACGCAGCTGCCTTTGCATTCGGGCGTGCATTAAGGATAGAGGCACTGCTATTCCGCCCTGAACTAGGCCGGGAGCTAATTGTACTGCCTGATCGAGATTTACGACCGCCTAATTTGTCTTGTCCCATGTCTTCCAATTCGCACCAGGTCTGCATGATGCGCATCTTTTCAGCATTTGCTCTCGAATCAGTCGATACACAAGAAAATCTTGAAGTCATTGTTTCGACCATACCGCGAGTAAATGAAAGACGAGCATTTAACTGCTCTTGGGGTGTTGTCTCGAGAAGGGGTGTGTGAGAAGAAGACATGATGCCTTTGGGGACGGCAGGGTAACTGTCAATGTGCTCAAGCAGGTCACTCAAAGCACCGTCACACTTCCGAACGTCGTCTGCAAGCTGTGCTAGCCTCTCTACTGTCTTCATCAGCTCAGCGGAATCATCAATCTCGGTTCTCAGAGAGCGAAGCTCCGCTTCAATCGACGGATCCGCAATTGTATATGGAAGAAGGGATACGCCAGAAGAGATACTCGAGAATTCACGGGCCATCTTCTTGAACTGCTCTAGGCTGGGAAGCGGAGCAGAGGACTTTTTGGGACGCGCAATGTCGTTGATGTTCATTGTCCGGAGTCGTTTGCGGAAAGCCAGAACTTGAGCTTGGAAACCATGCATTTCCTTTGTTTTCGGAGTCCCTGGTGTCGAATTGACACGCAGGATGAAGATGTCTGATTGCTTTGTTACAGCGGTGACAAAAAACGATAGCTCTATGAGTACTCACCATCGTCAACCAGAGACTGTGTTTTCGTTCGAGATGAAGAAGACGGCGAAACAGATCCTCCGGCAGACCTAACATTTCTGGAACTTGTATGTGGTTCTGGTAACCTTTTCCCCTCTCCAACTTGATCCTGTCTTAACTTCATGCGCGGGCGAGGGGCTTCGTCATTGTCTTCTGCAACCAAGGTATCATCATGGACTATGGCAGGTTCATTAGTCGGGGATAGCTTTTTCTTCAAAGTCACATCCAAGCTCGCTTTCACGATTTTCTGCATTTCGCGCCCTGTGGTCCGATCGAAATCCTTGAATTCTACGGGATCTGGAACTGTGCTGGTACGGGTGCCATTCGATGTCCGATGAACATTTAAAGGGTGATTTCCGGCGGTCGCGTGATAACTTGCGATACCCTCATCATTTCGGGCCACAGCTTGTTGTACCCTCAGCTTTTCAGCCTTCTCTGCCATCTTTGGATTCCCATCATCGTTACTGAACTGCTCTTCTACATGAGCAAGATCCTTCTCCGCTTGAACCTGTGGGTCCTCAACCGTGAACAGCTTACGCTCCAAGGATGTCTTTTCAGCACCTGAAGCTCGCTGTAGCCCTGAAAGCCGATGCTTGTCTGCCTGCTCTGCGGCAATACGGGCATTCTCGAGCTGAATGCGCCTTTCCTCAGCAAGCCGCTCGGTGTCCAATCGTTGACGTTCCTCAAACTCGATGCGAGCCTGCTCCAGTCGAGCGTTTTCAGCTACCAGCCTTTCTTGCTCTGCTTGCTGTCGGAGAACCTCCGCAATGCGTTGCTCCTCCAATATCTGGAGCCTCTCCCTCTCTAGCCTTTCTGTTTCAGCACGAAGACGTTCCGCTTCCTCAGCAGCAATGCGATCCTTTGCAGCTTGTTCCTCGGCAAGTCTAATATGCTTCAATCTTTCCTTCTCGATGCCTTGTCTTTGCTGGATATCGTCCATGAGGGATGAGATCGCCCTCTCCCAGGTTTTGTGAAGAGCGGTTGCATCATGAAAGGCGTCGCGTCGAGCAACGACGAAAGCCTCACGGATTGAGGAATCGGTGGTTTCAGAGGCTGTGTCCATCTTTTGTACAAGATCATGTATCGAAGAAAGGGTCCGTTGGACTTCAGCGTTGTCCTGTTGCAGAAGCTTTTTGACGTCCTGGAACAATGCTCCTAAAGGGAGAGTGATGTCCTGCCCAGTCATTGAGGATGCGTTTGATAAAGCGGTCTTCGCCCTCTGCAAGGCCCCATTGAGATCGCTGATGCGAACGGTAGTAGGCATTAGGATGACGTCAACCTCCTTCGCGACGAGAGCTAAGTGGAAATGGTTAAGAAGTCGAGATAAATCTTCCACTTGGGAAGATAGTGCTAGCGCAAATGCGTTCGAATCTGTACGAACCATACTATCGAGTGCATGCAGGCTGAATTCAGAGTCGAACGATGTCGAATCCCGAGTGGATGTAGTTCCATGATCTTGAGCAACAAACAGAACACGGTCTGATAGACTGTCAACAAAGCGCGCAACATTCGCCTGTGTGGCCTTCAGGGTGGCTTGCAAGTCAATGTCCGCTCCCGGGATGTTACCGTTCACCAATTGGCCGTCAAGAAGTTCTTGAATGCTTGCCTCGAATCGCTCCTTGGAGGTTTCTATGTCTAGTTGGATGGAGGTGAACTCCTCATAAATCGCCTTCATCGCCGCCGTCTGGCATTGGACCAAACTCAAAAGATTGACCGTCTTCGAGGCATCATCAAAGAGCCCATTGAGTTCGGAAGACCGTTGCAAAAACCATGCCCTCAATGGATCTTCTAGGTCCCTGCAGAGTGTGCGGAGGGGCACATCTGAGTCCTGATCCATCAAGGACCCCAAGACGACTTGAGCATGTGCTGTATCAAAGGGCCGAGGGAATAATGGGGTATTATCCGTAGGTACACCTGTTACTTGCCGCCACCGCTGTGTTTCCATCTGCGACGATATCATGCATCGCATGTCCTCCAGAGACTTTGCGATTGCATTCATGTTTGACTGCAGACTTCGCGCCCTCTTTAAGCGGTCACAACGACCCTCCAGATTTCTACAGGTTGTCTGAATTTGGTGTCGTAAAAATTCCAATCGTTCAAGATCAGAACGAGCTTTGAGCACAAATTCGCGATCGATTCCAGGGTGATCTAAATTGAGCATGGCAGCCACAGATTGTCGCATTATTCGATCGGAATGCTCTGCATTTTGCGAGACCTGCTGAACTATCGATGGGAAAAGAGCGAGAAATGCCGCATGGCGATTGGCGTCTAGGCATGCCTCGGATGAAAGATCGGGGGGAGTGCCGTCGCCCTCAGCAGCAGGCACACCGTGCTCTAGACATTCCAAGATCCCCACAGATTTTTCTGTTAGCTCCATGGCCATCGCAGTCAGGTCTTCGACACGCTTGACCGCTTCGAGCATTGTACGATATCCTTTAGCCGCGATATCGACTTTGCGTGCTGTACTGGTTGTGTCCACAATCTCGGATGAAAGCAATTGTGCAAGCATTCGATTGCATTCTGTCTGCTGGCCGAAAAGAGGATGTTGTGGGCAAGGAAAGCTGCCTGGCGATGATTCAGGATTGCCTCGGAAAGACAGTCGCTTAAGTAAAGTGTCTGCGCGGGAAATGAAAGAGGCACTTTGACGGGCGGTTGGATGATGAAGTTTCGCCGTTTCTATCTCTTCAAACAGGTTTTGAGCCATTGCCTTGTCTTTACGAGTTTCAACGTAAATTTCATCAGCCCTATGTGGTGAGGTTAGTGAATGAAATAATCTGGTATAGCGCAAAAAAAGGGTAGTACTTTCTCCACTGTATCACCATGTCAAGAACAAATTTCCCTACGTCCTCCATGTCGGTGATACCCTGTTCTTCAAGTTTGTCCTGTTCGTCAAGGAGTTCTTCCGGAACGGGCTTTCGGCTCTGATCTATTAGTTTGTCGAGAATTTTCCCAGCAGTTGCAATCCTTCCATGCCGAAGGCTTGTTACTCGCCCAACAAACTGAGCAGCATCATGCGATAATAGTTCTGCCAACTTGAACCGCGCGCCACGAGAGAATCCAGGAGAGTTAGTTGAGGTATCTGAACTTGCAGACGCAAAAGAAGCAATTGAACCGCGGCGCTGAAGACTTGGAGTTTCATCTCCTTTCAAGGTAATGTTCTCATAGATCGATGGCGACCACCGCGCACGAGTGTCCAAAAAACTCTGCAGATCTTCAAGGATCTTTCGTCGGTCCACCCAGGCGGCAATTCGACTTTCCTCCCACGTCAACCTGGTGGCTAGCAGCTCCAAGTTTTCAGATCGATCACGTAACAAATGAAGGAGTTTGTCAAGTTCATAAATGGTCGTGAGTGTGAGTTCAATGAGGTCAGTATCTGCCGAAGACAGGTTTCGCTGCGTCGCAGCTGCAGATGGAGAATTAAGTTGGTGGCAACGCCCAACAAAATGAAGGTACCTTTTGTGAGTTGCCTCAATTTCGTAAGTTCTCCCCTATCGAATATTTCGGTCTCCTTTTCGATTATATCGTGTTCGACAATCCACTGTTTCAATTCCTCCCGACTTGGAACTCCTGGCACATGTTCTGCCGAGCTACGAACAGCATCCAATCCAGCAAAGACCTCGATAGGCGGCAACTTCTCCAAGAACTAAGGGAAAGATGAGATGAGTAGCAACGCAGCAACGGCTGAAATACATACCTTAATCTTCTCTTCGATCCATACTTTCCTTTCACTAAATGACTGGAGTTCAATTACCTCATGTGTTTCGAGGGCTTGCTCATCTCCGGAAGCGGGGGAATCTAGATTTGAGGTAGAGGGCGACTTGGGAGTTATATCGGAAGATGAGTCGGGGTGAGGGTCGGTGGTTACAGCCGTACCAGCCGACTGGACGTCACTTGATTGGACGGAGGACATGAGAGACGGGTGGAGTGTCAATGCAGATGGCTAGGGTATTGAGAATTCCAAGAAAGCGTGGCGTGCGGGCGGCCAATGCTCAGCATATGGACATCAGCAGGCCGAAGAGATCTTACGCCAAAAGCATGCAGGAGCACTCGTGGCTGTCGTACACCGAGACGACTTGAAGGTCCGTGAGAAACATACAATCCCGCACGACGCGGCGTATAGACGCAGCCGACGCGTAAATTTACTTTGTCACCCAACTTGAACGTTTTTATACAGGTTTCATGCAAGTAGAGAAAGTTGTAACCTTTACTAACTAAACCAGTCCTTGTATTAGTAGGGGTCGACCTCATCAACGGGATCCCCAGCGCGACTTTGGCTCTCGGACTCGATTTTCTTGGAACAATCAAAAACGACTCTCTACCAGGTCATCTAACTCACCTTGGGCTCGGAAGACCGCTCAGAAGACTGCTTCTCCTGCATCTGTAAAGCCAGATACCTCAAGCGCTCAATGCTGCCATGGTTCCGTGAGGATTGCATTCCCATCTCTAACTCCATTTCATGCATAAAGGCAGCGACATCGGCCAACGAGGTCCCCAGCGAGGCAATGGTAGCACCATGGGACCTATGGCCAAGGCGATTACTCCCAGAGCTTTCCAACATTGGATACTTTACCTTGAATTGCGCGCTTCCTTCAACAAAACCTGCAGCTCGGTCTTAACCTCTTCCTGGAACCTCAGCTCCTCTTGTTCTTTCCTTTCGGAGAGCATCTTTCCATGTTCTCCGTCCTGCTGCATTTTCCATACCGAACCGCGCAATTTATGGATGTCGTCTTTACGGGATGACATCTCCTGCCACGATAAGTTTAACTCTTGCTCCAATACCTTCACACTGGTCCGCGTTTCCGCCAGTTGGCGTCTAAGCGCCAAAATCTGACGTCTCGCCAACATGTATGGGAACACCGTAAAGGGAAGGAGAAATGCGGTTACAACTGCGAGATGCCTGAGACCAGGCCCACGGCGGTCTTGGTTTGAGGGTGCTGGTAGTGTCAACACATCATTGGACATCTCGATATTCTCGTCGTGAAGTAAGTGAGGATTGAGATCAGAAGTGCTGGTGACAATTGAAGGAAAGTCCATGGTTGTGGAAGGAACGTCTCACGAGACGATGTTTGAAACAATTCGGCCCGCCAAAGCGGGCACTAGAATACAAAATTAACAATACACAAGATAGAGACATGTTACTAGCAAGAAAAATAAAATGCAATGCAGTTAGCAACGAATAAATTAACAATGATGGGTATCGCCGTGCAAGGTGGTCATAGGAAGTCGTTAAAGAAAAATTGTAGCGGTCCAAATTTAGTCATTAAAGCGCAGAAATTGCCACCATTTGCGTTTCTTTTCCGGTTTCTCGGGGATTGCTGAGAGAGACTGTCCACGTTGATGCGCCTTGAGAGCCGATTTCGCTGGTTTCTTGGATTTCGCGACATTATCAGCCTTTGCAGGGGCCGCTTTTGACGGAGCAATTTTCGTTCCTTGTTTTACAGCCGATTTCGTTAATTTTCCTCCCTTTTTCTTGTCGGTGGGAGGTAATCTGTACAAAGTCAGCACAAGTCCCAAAGAAGCTAAAGTGACTAACTCATCAACGTGTATACGATATTCTTTATCTGGACGAAGTCCACCTTTGACTTGACCGACAACCTGCAGATACTTTTGTCGCACTTCCTTGGGAACCTGAAGTTTTCGGCGCCACATCGCTACGCTGTTGCCAGTCCAGGATAACAGATAGATAAAAACAAGAGTTTGGTTGGCCGGATCGCAGGCAAGGATAGAATGTTGGAGAATGCGATCAGTAGAGAGTTGTACCTGATCGTAGGTCAGCCAGTCGAAAGCTGGTACACTGGGATATTCTTCCAAACGAAAATTGACGTTGACGAAGAGTGCTCCTCGCTCCTTGGTTTCCAAGAATTTTAACAGCTAGAAAATAAAATCAGTTAGAGAAAGTAGTGCATAGCGGACGTGGATGATTTACACCAAAGACGGCTAGGTAACTCTCCATTGCCATTATCCACCCTATCACCGAAGTGACCTGCGCCTCGTTCTCAGGAGAATATGACCAGTGTATACGGTCCCTCGCCATTCTATCCTTTCCGAAGATTGCTCGTTGGGCATCTTTAAATGCTAGATTATTTGATTCGTTGACTGATCCTTCAGGTAAGCCAAGCATTGACGATATCGTAGGCCCCTTCGACGCCTTCGGCTTTGATGCATCCATTGCATGCATAAGTGTCTGAGATGTTTTGTGTGCCGCCGCATCCGTCACGACATGATATCGCTCACCCCAACCCTCATCCTCTTCTTCATCCCAGGATTCTTGTTCATCTTCGTCTCCACCACCTCCCCAGCCATCATTGCCCCACTCGTTCGTTGAACCTCTGGCGTTGCTCCAGCTATTGTCCTGATTGCCCCACCCGTCATCCTGGTGCTTGTGCTTCTGCTTTCGCCCACCGCTGTTGCCTCTTTCGTCACCACCATTGTCCCAGCCGTGATCACCACTGTTTTTGCCCCAACCATCGTCATTGCCCCAACCACCACCACCATCGCTGTTACCCCAACCATTATTGGCACCGCTACTATTTCCCCAGCCGTTATCCTCTTGATTACCCCAACCATCGCCGTTACCATTGCCCCTTCCATTGCCACTATGCCCCCATCCGTCGTCACTTTGACCCCATTTCTTTCCACCATCAGTTTGACCCCATCCATTCATGTCAGTACCCCAACCGCCACCTTCCCACTCATTATTCTTCTGCTTTGACTTCTTTGAGCTCTTCCCGGACTTTTGATTTTGCATCGCCTGCTGTTCGTGCATCTGTTCCATCCGACGCTGTTCCTCGAGTTGTTGTAATCGCCAAGCACGCTCGAGTTGATGATGGCTGAGTTCATTATTAGAATGATGTCCATGATGCTGGGGATGGTGACCAGCGTGGCCCTGAGGCACATTGTGAAGCATTGTATTCGCAATATGAGAGTACTCTGTCGAAGAAAGGGCAGGCTTGGATGTCGTGCCCCATCCATCTTCAGAGCTTGGTGCAGCATAATTTACCTTGACCTGTTTCCTTGGATCAGAGCCCCATCCGTGCTGCCCGTGCGAGGATTGTCCCCACCCATCGTCTTGAGAGCTTAGCGGGCGATTTCTCCTCGTGGCCTGTTTCCTTCCGACTCGCCTTTGCGAGGGTGGTTCCCACCCATCGTAGATATCTTCGTCATCAGTGTACTCGTCGTCGTCATCGTCGTACTCATAATCATAACTGTAGGCCATTCTGACTGGTTGCTGCTTTGCGGCAGGACGCGGGGCCGAAACAGCTGGTTGAGGCTGTCTTCCCCACTGGTGCCATGCAGGGCGGGCCTGGCCTGAGGAAGATGGTGGCTTTGGAGGAGCAGAAGCAGTAGGAGGAGGATTGGGCTGTGGTTTGGGGTCGCCCCAAGGATCGACGTTTTTGGGTTCACCCCATGGGCTAAGATTCTTTAACCCTGGATTATGTTGGCCTTTCGTCGTAGATATTGGTTGTTTTGGGGGCGGTGGCTGATTTGGAGCCCAGAAGAATGATGATGGTTTACTCGGCGCTGGGGGCGGAGGGGCCGAAGGTGGACGATTGCGATTGCGATTAGCCATGGCAGACGCCGAAATATAGGCCTTCGGCACCGCAGGAGGAGCGTTGGTGGCGTGAGGCGGAGGCGGTGCTACCGTTGCTTGCTGTACACTGGCAGATGACCAGTCATGCTAAACATTCCGTCAGTCAGGGCCGAACTTCACGGAATGAATATTGAATGGCTTACAGGCAGAGTTGATTGAGTAGGTGCTGGCTGAGAATTGGGCGGTGGTGGGACAGGTAATGGCGCTTGGTCCTGAGCATGCTCTTGCGATGAGTGCTGTTCTTGACCGTGCGCCGTATCTGCTTGCTCCCATCCCGAATCGTCGTAAACAGTTTCGCCGTCTTCACCGTTAGATCCATAGCCTCCTCCTCCTTCACCCCACCCGTCATTATTTTGCCATCCGTTACCACCGCTGACACTACCCTCCCCCCATCCATCATTGTTAGCGCCCCAGCCACCACCACTGGCATGGTCCCATCCGTCGTGAGCTGGTTCAGCAGTAGGCCTATCTTGTACAATGATATGATCGGCGCGTTCTGAAAGTTGTCAATATGATACGTTGTCGCACGGACAAGTTTAGCTTACCATGACCGGAATTCGTGTCATCAGGATGGCGTTTACCAATTGGTGCAGGAACAGGGAGTGGAATGGGCTCTGGGACAGGAATTGGTTCTGGCTCTGGCTCTACTGGTTCAGCGGGAGCTGGAGCTGGAGCTGGAGGCAATTGAATAGACTCCTTCTTCTCATCCTTTTTGTCAGGTTTCTTTTCAGCTGGCTTATTCTTCGTCTTCTTCTGTGGCATCCTTCTTGTGGGTAGAACGAGGTCGGTTTCGTAATTAGACGCGTTAAAGTTGAATGCGAACGTGAGCCATGTATGGGCGCCTGAGATAAAGAAGATGAGAGGGCCATCATGGGAGATCCCAGCTGGCAGCTACATACGTGTTTTGCGCAATGTGTATCACTTCTTTCCTACCAGTCACAAATATTGTCATTGTCATTCTACTTTCTTATCCTCTGCTCTGAACTCAGTCTTCAACGGCGGTAGAAACGAATATCCCCATACTAATTTATATACTTGTTTCATCACAATCTGATACACACAGCCACTTGAAACCAAGAGAACAAACCATCACATTCATCAAACCCCACCCGAGGGTGCCCATATCTACCAGCGGCGCCGAAATGTTTCCTTAGACTGGTCTCTCACCTCCTGATCCCATACTCAGTTCAGCAGCGCCGTCCGTGACGGTTGACTCTGGAGTCTTCGTGCTGCCATATGATGACCTTTCGCTGGAGCTGGATCTTCATTCTGTACTCGTTGCTGGTTCGACTGGGCAGTGCTACTACCCTTGATGACAACCGCGCTAGTGAAGTCCAGCCGCGAGCTCAATCGTGCGTCCTTCTGCTCAATCAATACGTTAATCTAATTAGCTACGAATAGCACTAGTGTCGTCAACCTTTTGACTGTGGCTACGAATACGACCCCGAAGAAGCCAAATGTCGTGGCTATTGTGAGTGGGGTCATTGGGGGCTTGGCAGTCCTCGGTATCCTGGTGTTCTGTCTGGTGAAAGGCCGGCAAAAAATTTCTCATGTGGAAGAAGGGCCAAAGAGTCCAGGCCTGAAGGAGGTCCATGGAGGATCACTGCCAGACCTCAAATCTCAATTTTCACCTGACGCCAACAAGAACACGGGGAAACTTGATCGTTTGAGGGAGGCCCTTGGTCGACGGCCAGGGATTGGCAAGAAGGCCCCTCTAGATCCTATCCTCCCTGTTTATCATGTTTCCCTTCCCCGAGCCTCTACCGACTCCATCGATCCACCACCGCCTGCAGTACCTACACATGTTCCACGGTATCCAAGCATCCTTGAGCGTGGATCGAAGAGACGCCCACCGCCACCTCTTGAAGGCTATCCCGATCTTTCCCGCAATTCGACAGTCGAATCTGTTCAATCCATGGACTCTACAATTAGTTCTGGTGACGAACGCTCAGGGAGACGGAGGGTTCAGCCGCCCCCAACAGCTCTTATAGTTCCTGCAGCAGGACGCCCCCTTCCTGGCCTTGCTGCGGGCATTAAGAGCGCAGGTCTACACATTCCCAAGTCCCCGTCACGGCGGCGATCATTCTTCTCTAAGAACCCCTTCAAGCATCCGTTCATACCCGTTCGGGGTGTTGATGCCACCCTTCGATTCCCTCCTGGCTCTCCTTTGGTCCCTGGACAATATCAACCCTCGCGACAACATCTGGAAGCACGGATGTCCGAGGCTCGCAGTCCGCGCATCGAGGGTGTCATGAGCCCTCGGTCTGGTTCTCTCAGTGCACGTCATAAACAAGGGAAACAATCGCCCTCTGTGAAGCGACCTCCTCCACTTCCAGAGGTGCAAGAGCCTGGGTCATCGAAACAGGCACGGTTGGTTGAAGCATTGCAAAGTGCAGGTATTCCAGTTCCTCGAACTCCGCGTACTCCTCGTACGCCCGCTCAGAATGGTTCGCGAACTGCATTACCTCCACAATCAAGTAAACATCCATTACGTAGTGCAAGGTTTCTACCAGATCCCCCTACAACTTCGTACATCTAGTCTAAGGGTTGTCTTTTGTATATCAAGCATAATCCCAGTTAAACTACGACACGCTATCGTTCGAGTGAGTTTTGTGTACACTATCAAAGAACGTCTCGGTAGATATTTTAGATTCTCTTGAGAACGGCATTCAAGACCTCAGTGGTGGTGCTGGTGCCCTTCAAGTCAGGGGTCAAAGTGGTCCCTTCACGGATGACCTGGTCAACAGCAGTGTCAATCCTATCAGCACCTTTGGAATAACCAAGGTGGCGAAGCATGAGAGCGGCCGAACGAATCGATGCAAGGGGGTTCGAAATGCCCTTTCCAACAATATCAGGTGCTGAGCCGTGGACACTACATTCGAGAAGAAAAATTAGATGAATGACAGGGCTATACGTGGGTAAGAACTCACGGCTCGCCCATTACAAAGTTGTCACCAGCGTTAACCGAAGGAATCAGTCCCAAGGAGCCAACAAGGGCAGCGGCAGCGTCACTATGAGGAAGGCCTCGTAAACGTTTTAACAGGAGCAGAGCAAGGCACTAACGATAAAATGTCTCCATAAAGGTTGGGGGCTACCATAACGTCGAAGACTCTAATCAAAGTAAGCAAATAACATGCTGCTAGGATCGACAGAACTCACTCTGGTTCACGGAATAACCTTGTTTGAGACGAATGATCAACATTGAAGTTGCAGCGATGAAGAGGTTTCTCACCTGTAGACCGCACTGTCGACTAACTGCTCGTTGATAGTGACGCTGTCGTACTTGCCATCAACGCCGGGAAGGGAAGGTACACCACGGACAGTTTCCCTAAATAAACCATCTGTGATTGAAAGAACATTTGACTTGTGTATGATAGTCAATTGCTAAAAAAAAAGACGATTATGAGTGGTTATCACGTTTTCCAGGTATGTCAACGCACCTTGCGTGGCCGAGCGACGGCGAGATCGAACGCCATTTGACCTATTCTCCTTGAGGCCCGCTCAGTAATGACTCGTGTAGCGCGTGCCTCCTTCCCAGCCTCTCCAACGGTCTGAACTTCCTGTTTGACATACTGCATAACGTTAGTGAAATAAAAAACCACCCTCTGACAGGCCAACTCACAAGACATTCTGTGTTCTCGCGAACAACAATGAGATCCACAGCGGGTTTCTGGCCAGCCTCGGGCGCGACCTAACTTGCTTATTCAGTGGATATTTAAATGGACGAGAATGTTGAACACACAGAAAGCACGGGTCGGATGTTCGCATAGAGGTCCAGCTCTTTGCGAAGCGCCACAATGGGTGAGGAGTATCCCGTCACCTTCTTTGACGGTGAACTAACAGAGCCAAAGAGTGCACAGTCGCACTCAGACCGGAGGACACTAGCGGGTGGAGTAAACAACTATTCGCAAACTTCTAGGCAGGAACTTACTCGACCGTCTCTTGAGGAAGTGCTACACCAGTCTTGGTAAATGTTTCCCATCCAGCAAGCAGATCAATGAATTCGGGCTTGGGAATATCAGATCCCAAAGCTTCAATGGCAGCTTTTGCAGCCTGTTGGAGCAGTCAGTAAAGTCATTTGCTCATGGCAAGACTAGGAGCTGTACTGGGATGACTTCTCGTCCTATTCCGTCAGCAGGAATAAGTCCAATCTTGAGGGACTTGCGTGCAGTAGTAGACAAGGATCTGAGTGGTGCGCGAAACATTTTAACAAGGCGTGAACTAGTATCAAGTGTGCAGTTATGCGTCTTGCCTTCGTATGATCGGCCGAGTCTTCCGAGAATATTTTTTGCCGATCAAACATCATTGTTACTATATGCACGTGCTTGCAGGAGGACGCGCTACACCGTCACGTCCGAGATGAGAGGACAACATTGTCAACAATTTGGGGCAGGAGGCTACAATAGCATAAAAGTAATAACAAGTAATTAAATATTGCGGAAGAAATCTCGAAGGACCAGGACGAAGGTTTCTGACGCGTTATTTACACTTGTTATGATTGTGCGTGTGCTGCTACTTCAAGTTGTCACGGTTTTATTTAACGCGTTATTAGCATTGGAACTTGCCCTTTAACGATGCTTCCTAGTCCATCCTCGTCCCCTCCTCAGATTCTTCACGAGCGCACAAATATTTTTCACACGCCCGTTCAGACCAAACTACCATTCGCCCTCCCCACACCTCCTACGACCAAACATGAAGAACGCGTCGCTGCCACGGCTAAGAAACGCAAACTAAGCTTCTCAGAGAGCATCTCAAAATCCGACGGCAGTATCCTAAAACTCGACGAAGATGAAGATGTTGAGATGGACGACTTATCAACGGTTCGACCCAGGACACGGCGGTACACGTCCTTCTACATGGGAATGCGCGCTGTGATGGGGTTGCCTGGACATAGACGGGAAGATCGTATGTCGCGATTTTTTCTGCCTGAGAGCGTCTGAAGCTGACAGCACTCTAAGCTTCCACTCGTGCAATCCTTCAATCCTTCGTGTCGTCCAACAAGTCAGATGTTTACAAGTGCCAGTCAACCGATGTGAACGCGTATCTAACACCTCCTTATGCATGCTCGTACACGCACGGTAGGTATAACACATCGACGACGAGTATCTTTAGGCTCATCCAGAATAACAGGCGCGAAGAACGGCGGAATCCCCTTACTGGCGATCGCGACGGAGCAGGGGTCAGTCCACTTCGTCAACACGTCAAGGAGAAAAGACTGGGACCCTGGTTAGTAGAGTTTCTAAATGTCAATACCATTCACTTGCCTGATATCCCGTATAAGAACCGCCTCGAACAACTCTTCAAATTCATCACAATGGTATCTTCGATGCAAAGTGGAACGCCGACGACAAACTACTAGCGACTTGCTCCGGAGATCAATCGGCACATATTAGCTGCCCTGTGACGGAGAGGGTGATACATACCCTTCGTGGCCATGCTAGCACCGTCAAGTGCGTCGCATGGGATCCTATCAATCCTCATCTCTTAAGCACTGGAGCGCGAGACGGCGGAATTTGTCTATGGGACCTACGCGTAGCTGGTTCCAATGATGAAGACGGCCCGACCGTTTTGTCGCCCGTAAACTTCATTCCCGGCGCTCATGAAGACTCGACGTCGAGGGCTAGGCGTAGAAGCAAAAAGATTCCAGCTCCTAGAAGCGTCACAAGCCTTTTGTACCCTGAAGTAGGTTCATATGGCTTGATTAGTGGAGGTTCCTTCGACGGGTAGGTTTTCTCCCAAGGGCCATAGCATTATTTCCTGACGGCGGAGCTTCAGAATTATCAAACACTGGGACTTGAGGCAACCAGTCAAGCCAAGGAAATCGTCGAAGCTGAAGCCGCCGAATTGCTTATTTTCTTCGTCTGAGGATCCCACCACACTGTATGGCTCCCGCTCTCGTGGCATTGTCCGGCTAATTGCTGGGATGGGGCCAACGGCTGGGCTGGTCTTTGCCCTTGGAGCCGATTCGCGAGTGCACGTCTACGAACTTTTCTCCTTGAAGCCCATGTCTCTAAGTTACGGCCACGAAAATATGCAAACAAACTCATTTTACGTAGGGATGAGTCTGTCTCCTTGCGGTCGATGGCTAGCTACAGGGAGTGGCGCAAGTGGGAATGACACACGGGGAGGAGCATTCCTTTTTGATGTCAGTAACGCTGCGAGATTTGGTAACCCTGTACATTCTCGACAGGGGATACAACTCAAGGGACAGCAGGGCGAAGTTGGAGCTGTAGACTGGTCCAACAACAGCCTTGCTTCATGTGCTGATGATGGAACTGTGCGAGTATGGCGACCTGACTTGGATGTCTACCATGAATGCATTGGAAATCCTGAAGAAAGTCGATGGGATTGGAGTTGGCATGCGTAACTTAGAGTAATTTACGTAAGAGGTTTTAGCTTACTGTAGAAATTATTGCGCCACAGACCCAAGACATGACGTCACAACTGTTACGGCCCAAACCGAGACTTCGAGGAACAAGGAAACGTTCAGACCATCTGATGGCCAGGTATTCTTCGTTTGCTGTAGTGGGGGCAGGCTACGTTGGCCTACCCATAATTAAAGCGCTAATCAAGCGCAACGCCGCCGTGCTCGTCCTTACGCGCTCACGCTCAAAATCTATTCCGCCCAGCGCGAAGTTGGTACAGGTCGACTACAACGACATTGCTCGTGTAACGCGAACACTTCAAGAACATCGTGTTGAGGTAGTCATATCTACTTTGAACGTTGATGGACTTTCCTCCCAAAACACTATTGGGGAAGCATCAAAAGGAGCAGGCATCAAGCTTTTCCTGCCCTCGGAGTTCAGTGTGCCCACACAGGGATCAAAAGCAGGGTTATTTGCAAAAAAGGACAAGAGGACAAGTGAGTGAGGTCTCCCTCAGTATTGATAAGTAATCATTATTGTCCAGAATACATTCAATCCCTTGGCATACCGACTTGCCGAATATACGTAGGTACTTTCTTGTGTCCAACAAAATTCATCATTAATTGAGATAGAATGGATTTTTCATGGAAATGATCCCTGATTTGGTTGGCTCTGACTTCAATGGCAAGGTCAACATTTTGCAGAGTTTGCAAGGTAGGGTGCCTATCTCATTCACGTCGATCGAGGACACTGCTGGTATGATGCACATTTGGCTTTTCGATGTTGTGAAACCCTGATTGATTGCAGGGTTTGTGGCTTACATCTTGACTGAGCTCCATCCGACACATCTGGATTATACTTCCTTTCGAATTCAAGGGCAGAGTGCAAGCCTCGTCGATATCGCTGCAATTCTTGGGATGGATATTGAATATGTGAGCGGAAATCCGTCGCCTAATTTCGATACAGCCGGATTTTTGCAAGAGTATTTTGAGACGGGCGCGGGGTCGACAGGATGGAACGCAGATGAAGACAGAGAAGGAGAGGAGAAGGCAGGAAGCTCCAACTCTGTGTGGGAGAATCATGGTTGGAAGAGTATTAGTGATGTCCTTCTCCCGAAATAAAGATTTAAATGATGATTAACCCCCTCACTCGGCTATACAATGTCTTTCTAAAGGTGACGAGCAATACAGTATTGAAGCTGCGAAATAAGCAATTAAGTCATGATGGGTATCATAAGAGAAGCAGGCTACATAACACTGCATTGACCTAGGCTGAAAGACTACGGAGACATAATTTACAGATGCGGTGCGTAGAGGGTCCAAGAAGCCGTTGCGATGTGGAAAAGTGGTGCGTCTATGAATCATTTCTTTTGTATGGCATTGACCAGCCTGGGACACGAAGACGACGTGAGAGGATAATTATTGGGCAGTATAAAATGACGCACCAGTCTAAGCCTTCCTCCAGGCCTTCCCCCTTGATTGCGCAACTCCCTCTCACACTCCACGGTCTTGTCTTCTCGCCGCCAGCAAGACCAAGCTGTTCGCTGATAACCTCAGGTTTTAAAGCACCAGGTGCATCTTGCTTGTTGCAGAAAACAAGTAAGGGCACACCCTTGAGCTCCTCTTCAGAAAGCATAGTCAATAATTCGGTGCGCGATGTCGTTAGGCGGGCAGTGTCCGCTGAGTCGATAACATAAATGATTGCAGACGTATTTGGGAAGTAACAACGCCAATAAGGTCTAAAGAAAACGACCCTTCAAAAACATGTCCCGTATATGTTTGTGCAAGTGACGTACCTTATACTCGATTGTCCTCCCAAGTCCCACACTTGGAATTTGATATTTTTGTACTAATAAACCTGTGAGCACTCAAAGTCAATAAAGACTACGGAGATAAATACTTGGACTGTCTCGACATTGAACCCAATAGCTGTAAGTGTGTTAACGGAAGAGTTGGTGGTTATGACAAAGCACACATACTCGGTATGGTGGAAACCACTTCTCCGATCTATCATACGTTAGCAAGGGTAGATATAAGAAAGTTTAGCGCACCTGAAGCTGATATAATATAGTGGTCTGGAGGAATGATGAAACACATGAATTTTCAAAAGACGTGTCAGAGACTCAGCGACTTACTTTGCCGGCCGAATCCAACCCGAGCATAAGAATCCGCACATCTTGGTCTTTACTCCATCGAACCAGCGATGTCAGAGAGGAGAAAAGAGATGAAATTGTCAAGCCCATGAGTCCTTGAGTCCTGTAGGAATTAGTAGATGGAGAGTTCGGTGACAAGACAAGCAAGTATGCTGCCCCATACACGTGATCCTTGATTGTACGCTCCGATTCCCGACTCCGACAACTTTCTCAAGTGCTTGAGCCTCTTATTATCAGAGCTGTCTTTCCTTGATTTCTCCTAGCGCGTTTCTGGTTTACGGAACCATGACTACATCAGAAGTTTCTCAGGTTACTTCTCGGCCCCCAGTAGCCAAACCGACGAAGCGGACGAAGCTACGATCAGAAGAGTCCTCGGGCGCACCAAAACAGACCAAAGCTGAAAAAAAGGCGAATAGGCGCAAAACAGATGTCGAACCTCAGGAAGTTTCAGAAGCTCCTGCAGAACCTACTTCTAAAAAGAAGAAGAAGGAAAAGAAACGGAAGCGAGACGCAGAAGTGGTTGACGGGAGCGCAGAAGATGCAGAGGAAAACAACGAAAGGAAGAAAAACGCAGAAGTGGTTGACGGGAGCGCAGAAGATGCAGAGGAAAACAACGAAAGGAAGAAAAAACGCACGAAAAAATCCGAGCCAGAATCTACTACCATGGATGTTGTCGTTCCACCAAAAAAGCGGAAAAATAAAACAGGTTTTCCTGATCCTCATGATGATGCGTCTCTTTCTGAGCAATCTCAAAAATGTCAGTCAGTGTTGGATATCTTAATGTTTTTAGGGCTCACACTCTGTATCGACAAAGGCTTAGCATACGCCTTTCTTCAATTCCATCGACCATCAAAGTGGAAGTTCAATAAAGCCCGTCAGAACTGGCTCATTCGCAACATCTGGTCAAACGAAATGGTGTGTTAGATCAACCCAGTCTGTCAATGAAACTCTCATCCTGTATCAGGTTCCAGAGGTGCATCTGCCTCTAGTTTACGCATATCTTTTGAAGGTGCAAGGAGGTGTTCGAGAGGTGAGGTGAACAAGTACTGATAACGACCCTCATGTGCTCATGTGTATTCCTAGAATCTGATCCAGTCATGTCGCAGTGCTCTAGAAAAGAAATTACAACCCGAAATACCTTCATCGGACGACACTGAGAAACCCAAGGATGCTTCTGCTGAACCAGCACCAGCACCAACAGATGCCGCCACAGAAAATACGCAGACAATTCGAGCACAGACGTTACTTGATTTGTTGGACTCTCCCGTCTAGAAGGTGCTTACTGTGCCATCGCACTTGCAAACATTAGAATTTACCCCCGCTTGTCAGAGAAAAGTTAAATCATAATAACAGACATTATACGTGAAGCAGAAAGTGTAAATACAAGGATAGAAATCAATAGACCATCGCGTTATATGGTCCAACTTTTTTTCGACGTATGAAAGCCTAATCACGGCTTCGGCTCCTAGAGCTTCGGGATGTACTAACACTCATCGAGGAGCCAGTAGAGCCAGATCTAGCTCTCCCACTCCTAGTACGTGGAGGGGTTGTAGACGTCGGCCGTCCGCGTTCGCCATCCCGCGATTTGTTTGGTACAGGGGATCGGCGTGGTGGAGACTTCGACCTCGATACTGAACGGCGTTCGTAAGAGCGTTCTCGAGCGCGACGTGGCGAACGAGTATAGCGAGACGAAGCGTCAGGACTCGCAGAGCGACGGCGAATGTTGTGAGGAGACTTCGGAGAACGAGACGGAGAACGAGAACGAGAGTCGTAGCGACGACGGTTGCGGGGAGGAGGAGAAGGTGTAGGGGATTGACGGCCACGAACCCGCTCGCGGGAAACTGGACCGTCGCGGTCATCGCGACGAGGAGGACTTCTGCTCCTACTGCGTCGGTCACCATTGTGATAAGAAACTCGGTCACGATCTCTTGACTCTCTCTTGTTACCACCACGATCCAATTTCGCAGGAGGTATTGAGGGTGGAGGCATGGCGTCGTTGAGCCTCGAATCAGTCCCTCCGCGCTCTCTGCGAAGCCTATCTTCCTCTCTCCGCCTCAATCTGTCGCGTTCTCTTTTTTCTGCCTCCCACTTGGCCTTTTGCTCCTGATACCTAATGCGCTCTTCCTCCTTCTTCTTGTCGCGCTCCTCACGTTCAGCCTGCTTCCTAATCCTTATCTCTTCTTGTTTCTCCCTATCGAATGCGTCTCCTTCCTGGTAGTCAGAGCGTGTACCAAATGCACGGGCCATTTTGTTCAACTCGGCCTTTTTTGCAACAGCAATGCCATGTGTGTCAGATGCCTTCAGGCTCTTTGCGCTTGGCGCCAAAGCAGCAAGGTTCTTGAGCAGCTCTTCTCTGAGTGCTCCAACCTTCTGCTCTATTTCTTCTTCGTCAACACTAGGATATGTCAGTATGGAAAGATGCAGCTGAGAAGGTAAGACGTACCCCTTGTCTTCAAGTTCCAGTTGGAGCTCCAGACATTTGACTTCAACCTTTCGCTTCCTCTCATGTTCCAGGATGGCTTCATCTGGCTCCCGGTGCTTGGGTGGTGCGGTTTCCCAAGCGCTAGCACGATCCTGTGAAGTTTGGTGCGAACGCAAAGCTGATAGGTTGCGAACAACATATCCATTTGTTCCGCTGGCTCGTATGTCAGTATGTATGCTATTAAATATGAAATTAAGTCGCACCTTCCACGAGGAGTGGTGAGACCAATACCGTTGTACATGACTGCAAGAGTTGAAGTTGTTTACCAGAGATGGAACAGAACAAAGGCTAGATTTGTCACATGAGATCGATAATTCTCGTGACTCGCCGTAATCCTAATTGATGACGACGGCTCGGCATTATACATGCTGAAGAGGTCAAGGTCATTGCGGCTGTTTTTCTGCTCTTCTGTTCTCTACCACCACGACGTCTCGAACTCTTCCCCTTCTGCGCAGGCTCATTCCTGCGATGGAAACTCCTGTTATGGACTCCCTTCCCCCTGCGCGCGAAATTCCATCAGCGTTCGCTGCCAGCGTCCGTAGCTGGTATGTCGTGCTCAAAAAGTGGATCACCCTAATACTGAACGACACATAGGTGGTCTGTTGGTGAAAAACAAAGCGCGATAAGTGAGGAGCGCCTTCTTAGGTTTGCTCTGTAGGTCAAACTGTCATAGTAGATGCTCACAATGTATTCATCTAGACGGTTACCATTCTATGGGCCTCAAACACTCTCATCTACTTCAAGCCATGACAGTCCCGTTATCGCACACAGTTCTCGCGTAAATCTAGACACTCCTAAACGCTTTATCAATACCCTCTCCATGAACTCCACTTCGCCTTCACCTAACGCACCTCCTCCGGCAGTCGTATTGCACGGCTATGGTGCGGGCCTTGGCTTCTTTTATCAAAATTTTCCCGTCCTTGCCAAATGGGCTGGGCATCGAGGATCTTCTGTATATGCGCTTGACTGGCTAGGCATGGGTCGATCTGCTCGTGTACCATTCACAATCAAGGCCAAACGTGAAGACATCGCTGGGCGTGTGGCAGAAGCAGAATCTTTCTTTGTAGATTCACTGGAGGAATGGCGACAGAAAATGGGCCTCGACAAGATGACTCTCATTGGTCACTCTCTTGGCGCGTACTTCAGCACAGTCTACGCACTCAAATACCCAACAAGAGTCAACAAGCTCATTTTGCTTTCACCGGCAGGAGTTCCTCGCGATCCGAATCTCACTATGCCATCGAGGGAGTTGATAGACTCTCGGGACACTCAGAGCTCTGGGTCCTCTGAACCGGCTACCCAGGAGAGAGTGAATGAAATAAGAGCAGAACAGAGGGCAGCCAAGAGACAGGAGAGCAGAGGACGCAGGTTGCTTATGTATCTATGGGAAGAGGGCTGGAGCCCATTCCAAGTCGTTCGTTCAGCTTTTGTTTGGGGACCTATGTTGATTGGCAAAGTAAGTATATTCAAACGGGGGAGAACGCTTGACGGTTCTGACATCTTCCGCTTAGTACTCCAGTCGACGATTTATGGGGCTTTCTGAAGAGGACACGCGGGACATGCATGATTATATCATGAATATCACTCTTGCTAAGGGTTCTGGAGAGTATTGTATCTGTAAGCCACTTTCAACTCCGAGCTCCCGGCCCATCATGACGATTATTTGTAAAGCACATATTCTTGCACCTGGCGCACACGCTCGCCTACCACTCGTTGACCGGATATCAGAACTCAAGATACCTATCACCTTTGTCTGTGGGTACCATGTGCATTGCTGGACTACTATTTCATCTAACACGGTTAACAGATGGGGATCATGATTGGATGGACCCCGAAGGAGGACGTCAGTCTGTCGAGAATTTACGTCAAGCTGGGAATGGTAAAGGCAGAATGTATATCATTGGCAATGCTGGCCATCATTGTATGCTTCCCTTTATTTTTGCCAGCGTTCTTTTTCTGACGCTGAAAGCGCAGTATACCTTGACAATGTCAAAGCCTGCAATGAACTCCTCGTGAAGGAACTTGACCGGGACCGCTAATAACGCATAGATCATCTTGTATAACACAGACGATGATATCCTAGATGTATGTATTTCAGGTTGGAACCACTAATCCTGACTCCAAGGTTTATATTATAATTTTAACTTTAATACAATATTGGTTACATCGCGTTGGGGTGTACATTTTGTATTTATACGAGTGAGAATTTGAAGAGGGAAATTAGAGGTCTTGAGGATCATTGGGCCCCACAAAATGCACATTCCTCTCCGGGTATCTAATGAGCGAGTGATAAGCGGAGACTTGTCTAATGATACAGAATTCGCACTTTGCTTTGATTCTCTCAGCGAGATCCTCCTCACAAATCTGGTCAGGGCCAAGCTGATTGCCCAATGTCAACCATCTAGCTCTGCATCAGTTTAGGCAGTATGATAAAAGCTCACACAACGCACCCAGGTCTTGTGTTGTGTTTCCTGCCAAACACTTCAATTTTCCTTCCGCCAGGACACATCCTCTCTATTAAGCCGTAAACTTCGTCAGGCTTTCGGCTTGTCTCTCTAACTTCTGAAACGACCACGTCCGTATCTAGACCTCGATTGACCCATGATGGAAACTTAAGCGCGCCAGATTCATCAGTGACAGTCTTAACGCCGACAAGCATATGTTCTTTCGTGTGGTTTAGCCAATGACCTGTTCGGCCGGTTCGGATTACTCGTTGTAACTAGTGAGGCCTTTGGTCAGAAAGTGGATACAAGGCCAATATGAAGACATGAACCTGATTGGTTTTCACCCACACAACTTCGTCAACACGAGTATATCCCCAAACACGCATGCATTCTCGGCCGACTTCCATTGCGCGGCCGGTCACCCAAAGAAAGAGGAGTCCTTCATCTTGTAACGTAGGTATTGGCATGGCACGCATTTCGTCGTCTGTCATTGTGCCATATGGCAACTGCGTATAACGTTAACAACCAGATGAGATGGGGTAGTATTATGATACAGACACTCATGTGAATATCCCAGGGAGGGTCAGCCATAATAACATGGAATTTGCCTAAAATTGAATAGTCAAAACGCCGTAGATCACAATTAATCCACTGAGGAGGTAGCTAAATTGGAGTTTAGCATCTGTCGAAAACAATTAATATGCAAGGCGCACCACAGGGGTTGGCTTGCCAGCGGGGCCTTGTCCAATTCCTAGCTTGTGCAGTTTCCTCTTCACAATTTCTATTCCTCGCCCGGGTTTTCCCCTCGAAGTATCACCGTCTTTTTCATCCAAGTCGACCTCGTAATGAAGATAACGGCAGGGAGCTTTTTCCTTGCCTCTTCCACCGGCACCGAGGCCAGACGGCAAAGAAACTGGTCCACGCGTATTGGGAGGGGCCTGGCCGTGTGCATGTGCTGTTCCGGGAAAAGGAGGTATTGAGGGAGACTGGGAATATGTTGGTTCGGAGTAGCAGGTATTGAGGTATGAGCAGTGACCAAGAGTCGCGTCGGTATGAGGGCGTATAAGAGCACGAAAGTGTACACGGTCGCAAACTGTGAGTGATGAAGATGGGCCCTGGATCAGGCGACGCGCTTTTGCACAATCGTCTTTTGTTACATGACTACAGATAGGTTCAAATGTGTCTTCAGTTGAGCGAAACTGGTAAGGGGATGAGTGATAAAATAAAAGCGCCAATAATATGCTGTGCAGACCTGTTCCGCAAGCAGTCGCCCTCTAGCAGTGCTGCGTTGTAGTATAGCATAAACCTCCCTCATATCCTTGTTCAGGCTTCCCAACGCTGACGTTGCTTGTAACCCCAACTCTTCGTACGTTTCTTCTTCATCTCCAGCAGCGGAATCCGCATCCTCATCAATTACACGTTTCCTCTTGCGAGACGTCGATCCATCTCCCGAAGTAGTCGCATCAATAGCAGGGCGAATGTGTCCATTGGTATATGGCACAATGTCTAGAACCGTAAGCACACCATTTTCCCGCGCGAGAGATATCGAGGCTTCTTCCCATGTCTGCGACAGATCTTCAAGAATGTTGTCAAATCGCGACTGGTCTGTTAGCCTGAAACAGATGCTGGGCGAAGTTGGGTTGACAAATAGACCAGCGGGTACTTTAGTGGACACAACGCGGGCTAGGAGACTCATAGCAGACATTGGGAATAATAGTTTGCGTGAACCAAGGAGAGAGTTGAGAGCTGTGACGGCCAAAACCTTGAGCTCATCGTTGGACATGTTGCCGCGCTGTTGCTAGTTACAAAGTACTTACTTTGGTTGCCAAATCTACGCGGCGTGATTACGTAACCCGCCACAGCGCGAGCTAATTGATCTTGGGCGGCGTGTGCCACACGCTTCACTGCTTTCTACCTCCACCACCGCACTTTTTCTCCCGCTTCCTGCTTGCATTTAAACAACGCCCTTTTCTTCCACGTTTCCGCTACTTTTGGTGAGCCACCGCCCTCCGTCAGCGCCTCTCTATATCCGTAGTGACCCCTTCGCGCTCTCTTCCTTCAAGTTCACGTAGCATGTCAACAAGTATCCCCAGTTCCAATACGGGGAGCATGCCCCCGCGCTACGGGAAGAAACTCGCGGACGTTATGGACGATGCTTTCAAAAACAATGGCAGAGACACCGAAGACGAGCGGCCAAAGAACAACAGTTCCCAATCCGAGCCGCCTGAATCCAAGGCGGACTTAGCGCCAGACAAGCCGCCCACTCCAAGAAAGATACAAGGCTACGCTGTGAGTATTTACTTCACGTTCCCCGGTGTGCGCCCGACGCTTATTTCTCTCAGCAATTCCAAATAGCGTCTGTCTACCCGCCGCAGCCCTGCGAACGTTGCATCCGCAATAAGAAGACCTGCCGCGGTATTGGAGGGGCTCGTTGCGAGAATTGCAAACTTCTACACCAGAAGTGCTCCAACAGCTCTGGCCCGCCCCGTGGGCGACACGCAGGCGAGTGCTCTGTTACTCATGTTATCGCTAAACAACTAATTACTTGTCGCTTATGGTCAATGACAGCCGCCCACCAAAATTCTAACGCGCCTAGCGTTGAGAATGCATCCGGTCCATCGGAAGAGCCAGCGCGAGGAAAGCGCAAGGCCAAAGCAAAAGAAGTCCCTGCAGCTAACGGTAGCGAGGAGGATACAGAGGCTGGTTCGGCGCATAAAAAACGCCGTATTGATACGGCAGATGCCCTCAAGAAAGTTGCAGAACTGGAAACTGCTATTAAGAAACTTCAAGCCTCCGTTACGAAAGACTTGAAGCACCTTGCGCAGCTCGCGACAACCCTGTCATCGGAGCTCCACTCGGTGACGGGGGACTAAACATTTCATGGACACTGCTATTTTGATATTTGCTTTCTGTATTTGTAACATATCATACGTGTGCTGTCTGGACTGTAATCGTTGATTTACTGGGTAATATACTTTGCTTTCTATTTGCTTTCTCTCTGCTACTCTGGTCTGCGGCTGAGCACTGAATCCAAACAAGCGCCCAGTCATACACGTGACCCTGACGCGTCCCATGGATGGTGCTAGTGAACGTCACGGTTCAACTGAACGTTTGAACACTGAATAGTGGTAAGTGGCAAGCCTCATTTCTGCCATTAAATGCGATTTTCATGTAGACAACTTGTACAACACCTCTGCATCATGACGCCATCGATCCATTTGCCATCGTTTCACCTGCATCTGTCTTTGACTCTGACTCGTCATCTTCGAGTTGTGACTGCACAGCCTATGCCTTCTACGCCAACCCACATCGTTATGACTCGGAATAAATCGTGAGAGGCACTATGCTACTCTCTCAACGTAGACCCCGGGCCCCAACCGGCGTTGTTTTGATCAAACACCGAACATAGTACTTCCTCCTGACTTCTACCTGCATCCCGGTTTTCTTACCGGGGGAGCTTTGCAACCAGAAAATCAACCTTTAGACGTAGATCTCTCAAAGATCACGCTGACTTTCCAGATTATTTTATACCGCCTAATTCAAGCACTTCTCGTAATTCCTCCCCCATTCACTTAACCGACCTCACCTTGCTCGAAGTCCAGTCAAATGGGTTCACATCACCGCTCATGATGGTTCTATCAGCAATAACGTTTGTGGAGGCTGGTACTCCTATCTATCCTCCAAGACTACATTAAACCAGGTCATCAAGACATTTGATCTTCAGTTACAGTTGGATAAAACAAAGGCCATATGTGTTAGTGTTCACCCAGCAGTACTGTAAAAACGGATCTGAGTAAGGGTTTATGAAACTTGTGGACGTCGTAAATGCTCTCCTGAAGGAGCGGCAGAGAAAGGACTGGGGCCAAGCTGGAAAAGAAACAAAAATGTGTCGATTTCAAGGTGCATCATCCAACAACTAAAATACAATGAGCAACTCTACTACTACACAAAAAAAGTTTGTCTGTGATTTTTTTCATGCAGAGCCATCGCTGATTGGATTAGTTCCATTAGTTCTACCCTGTTTGTCGTCATCAATTGGATTGGTAGTATTTTCTGTTGCACCAAGCACGTCAGGCCCAGCAAACTGGATGCCCGAGCCCGACCTTTCTCGATCCTCTTCCTTGTCTCCACGAATGATACAATGAAGGGTAATCAGCTCCGGAACAAGGCACTAGTATACAACCTCAGCAGAAATATGAACTGCTGAAAATTTTCATACCTCAACTTGAACAAGCAGCGGTACGAAGAGGTTCTGCGCAATATTGTTTCCCCCGAATAAAACCAGAAGAACAATTGACAAGATTGTAAATGGCAAAGCAGCTTCAATCACGATCGATGCAAGTTCTGTGTAGGGTTTTGCGTAGTTGCTACCGAGACTGGATTTGATTAATCGTCGGAAGGCAAGTAGACGAATCATGATCATGCTTGAGAGCAAGATGTTGATGATCATAAGACTCAACCATACTCCAAAAGATAGAGGGGCAACTTTTGCGAAATTCGGGTTAGCTATCTGTATGACGGTCAAAGTCGCCAAGACTGCTTTCTTTTTTAAATAAAACGCGATGTGAGGGAGTTTGTTTGCGCTCACTGATACAGGCGATATAGAAAAGGGTTGGCAGGATGACGATGTACCAGATGTAGTTCCACAGAACCATGACCCTATATAGCTGGACAGAACACTAATCAGTATCACAGCGACATCAAGAGAAAGGATAAAATTCACGAGAATCCCATCCGCTAAAAATGATCCCATGATAGATGCAACATTCCCCAGAGTGAGGACAGGACGTGATTGTTGTTGCATGAGGAACTGGTATGGTCCGCCAGGATAATTACGTTCATTTATCCAAGCGTCTTCATTGAACCTGATGCTACAGGCGATATTGACTGTCGCAGTGATGGTGAGCAAGACGAGAAAGAAAATCCAAAAAATTCTTCTTCTCAACGGAGCATGCCACCCTGAGATACGATAGCAAGTGATGCAAAAGAATGAGACCTGCACACCTATGATTTAGAGTGAGCAAGCAGCCTGAGTACGGTAGTTTTTCGCAGAAGAGACTTGCCGTAACACATAGCAGCAATGTGAGTGGCAATGTAGTTTGACTGCTCAAACCATAGTTCATCATGGGGTTCAATGGTTGCCCAGGGAGAAGGCATGTGGCAATTGGATGTCCGGGAAAGGGGAAACTTCTGGCACAAGGCTGATCAGACATCGTTATATAGTCACCTCCCACAGAATTTTGTTCTCTACGATAGATGGTGATGGCAGCACGATTGAAACCTGAGGCCTGAGGAGCGAATAATCATAGTAGTTCTCGGTGTTGATAGAGTAACAATAGACCTGATTAACAGTTACATGGATCCTGGGGTGGAGATAAATTTGCACTGTAAAAATAGTCTTGCAGTGAAGCGAGTCCAGCGCCATGGAAATTGAGATAGGGACGGGTTACTCTTGTGTGCGCTGGCAGCTCTCAAAGCAATAAATCGTGGAGCTTTCAGCAAGTACCACGCTGCGCCTTTCAAGCCTTTTAACAATGTCAAGCTTGACCACTCCGCCTTGATCAACAGTCATGCATCATGAGTCATGACCGGCATAATCCTGATCCGCGCGATAACTCCCTTGCGCTGACAAGTACTGTAAGTAGTCAAATTGTGCAACTTGCAAGTTACCAGCGCTGCGTATTCATTCCCATCACTCAAGTCAACATTATATGTGGACCTCAAGATGATCACGCATCATGTTTCAGGGTCGCAGCTTTGTTTAAAACCGTAATCACTCGAGTTTGTTGATAACACTCAACTCCCTCGACAATGACACTCGAAATTAGCCAGCATGCCGATGGTACTCTCTCGTGCGGGAGCATGATCAAGCGCAGCAGTTCAGCCTATACTCCTCGACAAATCACGACTTGGCTGTCAAGCATACAGTTCCCTCACTCTGTTTCCGATGAGGATATCATTCATCGTCGGTTCCCAACGACCTTGGAGAATCTAGTTTTGATCAATCGCCTCTTCCTCGTCGCTGTTCCTTACGAAAACACCATGATGCATTAGTGAGGCCTGCCCATGATTGTTGGACCACGTCTACATATAGTGATCACGATATGCATAGTACTGCTGATCACTCCATGAGTATCAATCCAGAAGAACTATATCAGAGAATTGCGATCGAACAACAGGGATCCTACTGCTTTGGTCTAAACATATTTTTCTTTCAGATGCTTTGTGGATTGGGCTTTCGGTATGTTTGTTATTTTGGAGGATCTTGAAATATTCTTCAACTTTTCTCCTCAATCCATGTAGGGCTTACACTGGGTCTGGAAGAGTCAATGTCGCCAAGAAACCGTCCGACATTCCCGTTTATACTGCACTTTCACACATGATTATCTTCGTTCAACCGGGTGACGAGAGCAATGTAACCTATCTCGTTGACGTTGGCTGCGGAGGATCAGGTCCCACGCGGCCTATCCTGCTATCTGCTTCAGAAGACAACATTGTCATGGGTACTTCTCCGACCGAGAAGCATAGGCTCACACGTGGTGCTCATCCAGAGTCAAGGCTTGGTGGGTCATATGTGTTTCATGGTGGTCACATCGTTCAAGATCTTTCTAGCGGCCGCGACGCCTGACTGGCATCTGGAAGTTCTTCACATCAAAGAGGGTACAGACGCATCTCAATCAGAATGGAAACTAGTATATGCCTTCGATGAGAAGGAGTATTTTCCAACAGATTATGCCAGTGCCAATCTTGCCGTGTGCCGACAGCAAGGAGGATACTTTGGGGATAACGTTGTCGCTTCAAAACATTTTTGGCTTGATAAAGACGACCAGGGGCCTATCGAGACGAGACACGCTGGAAGATTTGGAATGGAAGGTGCCGTGATTCGGAAACACACAGGAAACCAGACCGAGATCGTAAGGACTGTCGCAACAGAAAGCGAAAGGGCAAGAGCTCTCCAAGAGTTCTTTGGAGTTCGGATAGATCCAAACGCCCTTAAATATATTTGCGGTAGAACAGCAGCGTTATAGAGGTCTCGCCTGAAGTGTCTCTCGTCTTGTTCAATAAATCGGTTTATTTCAAAGGAAGTAGCAAGACATCTACTTCTAGTATTCTGATCAATAACTTGTACGACAACGACAGCAGTATATCAAACAAGTATCAAAGGAGTGTGTGCAACGATAAATCAAGCGGACGCAGCTGCGGCGAATGGTGCTTGAGGAATTTGCACCTCTTCAGAGGCAGGCCTCGCAGAACCAACACCAGCCTTCATCTGGATTCCTGCAAAGCCAGCCGCCTTTCGGGAAACCGAGGGCTCTTCGACAGCACCCAACAGCGTATTGAACCGAGCTCGGGCAACCGAAACCGCAGTCGGGTCGACGTACGCCTTCTCGCCATTCCTGAGAGTGTGAGGTGCTGTACCGTCAAGCAAACCAAGCTGTTCATCCGTCCAGATGGGCTCGACTAGGTCAGGACCGTCAATCAAGCCAACGCCTGCACGGCCACCAAGCGCCTTCCAGTCCTGAGTGCGGTTGATCTTGAGTTCCGTGAAGATCTTGTCGACGGCACCAACAAGCTTGGCCATTTGCTCGGCAGTGTGGCGAGGAGTGACGGTGATGCGCAGACGTTCTTCACCAACAGCGACTGTTGGATAGTTGATAGATTGAACGTAGATGTTGTGCTCGCTCAAGAGTTTGTCAGAGGCAGCCTTAGCAAGGGCGGCATCGCCGACCAAGACGGGAACGATGTGCGAAGGGCCAGGGCTGGAGGGTATTGCAATTAGGACTATGAAGATAACTAGTACTCATGGAGACGTACACCACGGGAATGTCAAGCTCGGCGAAACGGCGCTTGACCTCACGGACATTGACTTGCTTCAGTTGCCTATCACCAACGAATGCTTTCTGGTAGGCTACACTTGCGCGTGCACCAGCAACTGTCGCAGGGGGAAGAGACGTAGTGAAGATGAAACCGGGAGCGTAGGACCGAATCATGTCGACAAAGTCTTCCGAGCCAGCGATATAACCACCGACAGCACCGTATGCCTTGCCCAAAGTACCTGCGCAAGTGTAAAGAATTCTTCTTAGCTAAAAAAAAAAGATAGGATTACGAACCAGTGATGATGTCGATGCGATCCATAACGGAACCAGGAATGGCATGGGGGCTTTCACCAGCGGCCTTGTGGGCATTGTAGTCCAAATGTTCAGCAACACCAGCACCACGTGGTCCATACAACCCAACAGCGTGGACCTGGAATATGTGCTTAGCGACAATGGAGCGAAAAAATTGTCACATGAGCCTACCTCGTCCAAAAAGGTCAACGCTCCGTACTGTTCAGCCAGATCGCATATTTCCTTGATAGGTCCAATACTTCCGCACATGGAATACACACTTTCGAAGGCGATAATCTTGGGGGTTTCCTTCGGGTATTGCTTTAACTTGTTCTCGAGATCCACAAGGTCGTTGTGCTTAAAAATGACCCGTTTGGCAGGAGAGTGACGCATGCCCTGAATCATAGAAGCATGATTCATGGAGTCGGAGAAGAAAACGCAGCCAGGGAGCTTGGTACCGAGAGTTGAGAGCGTGGCATCATTGGCCACGTAGCATGACGAAAAAACGAGAGCAGCAGGCTTGCGGTGAAGGGCCGCAACTTCTTGCTCAAGGCCCAGGTGCATTGCACCATTGCCAGCGATGTTGCGAGTACCACCAGCGCCATGTCCATACTTATCCAAAGTACGACTAAAAAAAGTTCACTTCAGAAGAAGAGTAGCGAACAAAAATTGAGTACGAACTGCATGGTCTCAATAACAACTGGGTTATTGCCCATTCCGAGGTAATCGTTGGCGCACCAGACCTCAACTTCGTCCTTGACATCACTCGTGTGGGCCACGGGAAACTTGGCAGCAAGACGGTTTATGTTGTTGAAATAGCGGTAAGAAGCATCCTTATGTTTCTTGTCGAGCTCGTTTGTATAAAAGGCCTCGTAATTGAAGGCACCGGGGGTAGGTGCCTTGGGCTTAGGAGCTGCAGCTTTCTGGTGGAAAGGACAACCAGCAGCGGCGGCGGCGGCGGCGGCGGCAGCAGTGGCAGAATCAACCTTTGCCTTCTTTGCAGCATCATGCTTAGCCTTGAGCTTGGCAGCGGCTAGATCCTCGGCCATGCGAGCTGCAGCTCTAGCAGCCGAAGCGTGAGGACACATCTCGATAGTAGCACCGGCAGGAGGGAATACACCCTGTTCCTTGTGAATTTTCTCGACATCAGCCTTGCCAGCGACGCTTGCATAGCCGGCGACAATTTCCTTGGACCGGACACTGAGAGCAGGGCCCATGACGGGACATTTGGTAGCGCGTTCAGTAAGGCCCGAGAGGGAGGGATAACGCTGGGACGCGGAGGTGGAGAGAGAACGAAGAGTGGAGGTCTTTGTGCGACCAAGGAAAGGGCAGGACGCCTTGAAGCGGGTGAGCGACGAAAGTTTGTCCATGGGTGGATGGAAAAAGCGGATTTCCGATATTTCTGACTTGCTTTTTATCACGTTCCGCGTTAGCCAATCACAGCACTTCAATTTCAATTGGTAATTTTGATCACGACTACGTCGGATCAAAGCTGTCCGATACAACTTTCAAGCACGTCCACCGCCAAATCCACCTCCTCCTTCCCCACATTCAAACTAGGTACAATGCGCACCGCATCAGCCCCCGCAGTCAGTACGAATACTCCTCGTTCCCGAGCCATAGCTACAACCTGTCCTGGATGTTCTTTGTTCTTGAATCCAAGCCCAAGGATAAGCCCACGGCCTCGGATTTTCTCTTGTAGAATATTCGGGAACCATTTCGGCAACTGCTCCAACCTTCCTGTCAGATATTTACTCGTGTTCGCGATTTGGGCGACAGAACCCCGAGATGCTAGTCTACCAAGGACATGGTGACCAATGGCACATGCCAGCGGTGATCCTCCAAATGTCGTACCATGAGTTCCTGTATGATTAACATCAGAGGGGTGTGAACACAGCATCATGAAATCTACCTACCAGCAGTCATAGTTTGCGCAACAGTGTCTCGCAGCAACACAGCTCCTATAGGGTATCCGTTCGCAAGTGGTTTTGCCATCGTCACAATGTCCGGATGGCAGTCTACTGGGAAAGCCGAGTGCGCCCAGAAGGTTCCTGATCTGAATAAACCACACTAGATCCACACACACTATTAGTTGACATCCTGGTCATAAGTCAAAAAGTCTCCCACCTGGATTTCATCGTAGATCAAAACTGCTCCCACTTCGTCGCATCGCTTGCGAAGTGCACGAAGCCAATCCACATTAGCTGCATTGATTCCTCCTTCACCTTGGATGGGCTCAACGATAACAGCGCAGGTGTCCTCCCCAACCAAAGTGTTAAGCCCGGCAAGATCATTCAGTCGGCCCACATCTACCCCGGGAAGCAATGGTGCAAACGGCAACTGGTACTTGGGGTTCGTTGTGACACTCAAGGCACCCATACTCCGGCCATGAAACGATCCCTCAAAACACGCAATACGAGTTTTGGTACACTCAGGGGAATCCCACTTGCGACCAGGTGCTGCCGCTGCCCATCGGTCTTTGCCAACTTTCCGCGCAATCTTCAGCGCGCCTTCATTCGCTTCCGTGCCCGAGTTGGAAAAGAAGACTTTAGAACCCAAATCACCGCCCTCCGATCCCGGGGCATAGCCCAAGCCGCCTTCAGCCTGGGTAACTTTCACGAGTTGTTCGGCAAGTTTGCCTGCCCATTCATTGTGATAAACGTTGCTGGTGTGTAAAAGTTTCCCTGCTTGTTCATTAAGTACCTAGGTTGATGTTCATAAGAATGCGGTCTTTTACGAAACAATTCATTTAGGATAACACACCTGCAGAACCCCCTCGTCCGCATGACCAAGGGCATTCACAGCAATTCCAGCGCTGAAGTCAAGGTATTTGCGTCCTTCAGTATCCCAAACATATGATCCCTTTCCATGTGAAAGAATGAAATCCGGTCGTGCATACACGGGGAGAAGGTATGTCGAGCCACGCTCCAGTGTGTTCACTGTTGCCTCAGAAGACGCGGTCGTAGCGTGCGTGGCAGTCTGATACCGAGTAGATGGTCCCTAGAATCGCATGGGCGTGAAAATGCGTACAAAAAGTCACGTAAATTGCAAGTACCTCAGTTGAAAGAAGTCGGACAGATGCGGGTGTGAGGGGCCGTATTTTTAGGCCGCGGGAGGCCATCGACAATGTCTTTACAGTCTTCATCGCGAAACTTTGGTTTTTGGTTTATGCGCAATGTGCGAAATCCGTAGAAGGGTATAGAAGAAGGTGGTGGTAGAACTCAGAACAGAATAATGAGTCACAGACTTCGTCGGAGTCGAGTCAGGAAATCAGTGACAGGGTTGTGGGGTGTACGAAAAGGATGGCAACAGATGATGCCTTTATACCTTTCTGAAGGATTCACACCTTCGAAGAGCAACAATCGCTGCGCCTCGTCAAGTAGCAAAAGACACTCAGAAATTTTCAACATTTATAGGACGTTTGAATCGTCCGACTTTTGTCCGAAGCTCAGCAAACATGGGGTTAGCATGAGGATAGGCCACTCAGTTTCACCCAGTAGCAGGACTATAGGATCACACGTTTGTGAATGGGTTCTGACCCCTGCCTGCGGCGTAGAAATTGAAAAAGTGCACCATGGCGAATCTCATCAGATGTTGGCGATAACTCTGAAATTTGCCATACAGCATTACTGAGTAAATGATTATAGGTTCTTCATCGACATCTTCAGCACGCACATTATCTCTAGATCTAAACAGGATTTCATTTGGGATCTCTAGGGTCTATACAGGGTTAGGAAAAGGAAAATTGGTGACATTGTGGCTGTGTCTAGGGCAATCAACTCCGGTAATCTAACATGATGCCTTAATAGCCTGGAGAGTCACCTTCGGTTCCTTCTGCGGTGACAAGCGTTTGAACTTTGGTAACTTCGTATCGTGTTGGCATTGACGCCTTGACACCCTTTCTCCATCTCGAATGTATCAAATAAGCTCGCATCTAGAGTTTCTCGTGGGATCGTCAAGCGACGCGTCGGACAATGACAAGAATGTCCTCGAAGACTGGAAATCGTATGTCAGAAAACATAGCGACGCTTGGGCTCAGTTGACCAGTATTTTCAAGAGTCCAGAAGACATTCAAAGGTAAATTATTGAATTCCAAGTTGAACTGCTCTTCTAATAAAGTCCTTCAAGATACATTCGACAATCAGGACGCGATAGTCATAGATGAGGCTGAGCTTGAGCAAGTGCCTAGCGTTCTCGATAACTATCGCTCCTCAGATGTCGCGGAGGACTTGATTCAAACACAGTTTACGGATATCTCTGGGCCTTCTAGCAGCGTCAGTGTCACTCGATTGCTCCAGTTCGTCTCTTGTTATCATAATGCAGTCATGAAGTGACCGACTCCTAGAAAACCGAATCTTCAACCTCTGTTAGAACCCATACGCGTCGCTCTTTCATCTAACCGTGGCGAAGATGTCATCTTCGAAGAGCTGACAGAACTCATTGGTTTCGACGATATTGATCTCGTAATGGATATAGTACAGAATCGCGGTACAGTGGCGCGAGAGGTACGCACACGGGCAGATCCTGTCAAGCTAAATGTATTTAAATCGCCACAGCTCGAAAGGTTGAATACTAAGGTTTTGCCTGCACATCATCTATCGCAAGAGGAGGCACGTCGGCGGATGGAGAAAACATTTAGAGAGAATGCGGCACGCCCTCTGTTTTCGGGGACTGCAGTGCGTATTCTTTTCGCCTCTTAAGCTCAAGTACTTACATCCTCCCTTCCCTTACATCCGTCAGCAAGAGGCCCCTGAAATTCTCCCTAATGTATACTCTTCAACTCAAATGTCCCAGGGCAACGTTCTTTCCCAGTTCGGTAGCAAGTACATGCTGCCAATAGGGACAGTACGGAATATGCATGATGTGGGCCTCGTATACTTTCTTCTTGGGCGCCAGGAGCTTATCACTGCATTTCACAGGAATATGAGGAAGTGATTATTCCACCAGCAAAGATTGTACCTCCTAAAGAGTCAGAACGACTATTACCGGTTGTCGAGCTTGATTCCTTGGCTAGAGAATCTTTTCCTGTCAGTCAGGTCATCGAAAACACTGCAACCCAATTCACAAACTTGCTAGGGCTACACTTCTTTGAACCGAGTACAATCTATTGTATATCCTACGGCATATGGCACTAATGAAAATCTCCTTATCTGCGGTTCGTGTTTTATGTCTTCGCAGATTAATTGTTTGATTTATTCTTGGATCAGCGCCGACTGGTGCTGTAATTACTGTCTTTCACTAGTGCGAAGGTGCAATAACTAACCTTCTGAAAGGGTAAAACGGATGTAGCCATGCTGACAATCTTGAGAGTAATTGATCAACATCGGTTGAATATTCCTTTCGACGAGAGTCGCGATGTCAAAGCACAGCTGCAAGCGACTGTCCAGAAGGACACTTTCAAGATCATATATGTGTACGCGCCTGATTCTTCGTCCATTTATCGGCTTCTGATGTCTGATGTGTATACAGTGCTCCTATGAAAGCTCTTGCTTCTGAAATCGTTCGAAAACTCGGGAAACGACTCAGCTGGTTGTCTATCCAAGTCCGTGAACTAACGGGTGATGCTCATTGTTTAGCTGTGATGTTTTCAGAGCACTGACTTATGATTCATTCTCAACTTTAGGTGACATGCAAATGACAAAAGCCGAAATTGCACAAACTCAGATCATCGTTACAACTCCTGAAAAGTGGGACGTTGTCACCAGAAAACCAACGGGTGAAGGAGAGCTAGCGTCTGTGAGCTTTTTTGCTTCGTTGTTCGTATAGTATACTTATGCACGCGTCCTTGTCGCTTCTCAGAGCTTGAAGTTACTCATCATCGACGAAGTACACCTGCTCAATGAAGAGCGTGGGGCCGTTATTGAGACTATTGTCGCAAGAACGTTACGTCAGGTCAACTCCTCTTCCCATTCCTCCCTCCGTCCTATCTGACGTTAACTTTTTTTTACGAATATCCAGGTTGAATCTAGTCAATCCATGATTCGTATCGTCGGTCTAAGTGCCACTCTTCCGAACTACATCGACGTTGCAGAGTTTCTCTGGTGTGTTTGCTTTGATCTCGATAAAATATCTGGCTTAATTGGACGACTTGACCAGCGTCTCGAAATTCAAAGGACTCTTCTACTTCGACTCCTCATTCAGACCTGTACCTCTCGAACAGCATTTTATTGGAATCAAAGGCAAAGCTGGAAGTACCCAGTCCAAGAAAAACCTTGATCGCGTCACTTTTTTGAAGGTTTCGGAACTCGTGGCTCAAGGACATCAGGTCATGGTATTTGTTCATGCGCGTAAGGAAACCGTGAAAAGTGCATTGGCTCTACAGGAAGCGGCCCTTGTCGAAGGCAATAGTGACGATTTCAGCTGCCAAGAGCATCCTCAGTACGCCTTCTTCCGGCGATCTATAGGCGAAAGTCGAAACAAGGAGATGAAGCAGCTCTTTGACCATGGATTTGGAATTCATCATGCAGGCATGCTACGATCTGACAGAAATATGATGGAAAGAATGTTTGAAGCAAAAGCGATCAAGGTGAGCATTGGGCAAAGTCAAGCTTCGGGCAACCTGATTCATTTATCCACACACTCTCTCTACTACTACTACTCCTACCCAGGTCCTTTGCTGTACAGCCACCCTTGCTTGGGGTGTCAACCTTCCAGCACACGCAGGTGGGATTTCAACATGTACTCAGCACTCAGCTTACATATATGAAATTCAGTGATTATCAAAGGGACGCAAGTCTACGATAGTTCTAAAGGTGCCTTTGTAGATCTGTCTGTCCTCGATGTCCTGCAGGTATTTGGTCGAGCTGGCCGCCCTGGTCTGGAAGACAGCGGCGAAGGTTATATTTGTACGACAGAAGACAAACTTGCTCATTACTTGGATGCTGTCACATCACAGGCAAGTATTGTACCCATTTTGTTGCCATTTTTCCTTAACATTTTTTTCTCAACAGATTCCCATTGAGTCCCAGTAAGTTCTGTGATCCTGATAACTTTCTCGATCTCTAAATGTCACTTTGTAGATTCCAAGGTGGTCTGATAGACTCGCTCAATGCAGAGATATCTCTCGGCACTGTTGCAAATGTCAGAGATGCTGTACGTTGGCTAGGGTATACCTATTTGTTTGTCAGGATGAAAAAGAATCCGTTCATCTATGGTCAGTCATCCTTATTGAGCCCCTGGCATCTTTGAGACATAACTATGCAGGTATTGCACGAGAGGCAACGGGCGACGATCCACAACTGGGGAATAAACGAGAGGTCCTTGCGATTGCTGCTGCTCAGAAACTCGCAGACGCCCGCATGATTACATTCGACCGCGCAACGGGCGCCTTCACAATAACAGACTTGGGCAGAATCGCAGCAAAATATTACATCCGGCATTCTTCGGTAGAAATCTTCAACAAGGAGTTCCGCCAGAAGATGTCAGAGGCGGATGTTCTGGGTATGCTGAGTATGAGTACCGAGGTACGTTGCGGATTGATCAAGACCTGACAATCGCTAAACCTGTTACAGTTCGAACAAATCCAAGTTCGCGAATCCGAACAACAAGAATTGGAATCACTTGCCGATAGGATACCTTGTGATGTGAAGGTGTGTTGCAGCTTACCAAAATTAGCACGGAATTTTTATTTTATTAGCATGGACCAGATACCAGCCAAGGAAAGGTCAACATCTTGTTACAAGGGTCCATTTCAAGAGAAACAGTCGAAGATTTTGCTTTGGTTTCAGACATGGCTTACGCTATGCAGAATGGAGGTCGCATAGTACGCGCTCTTCTCGAGATTGCGATCAGCAGGAAATGGGCGAGCGTCTCAGCCGTTCTCATGGGCATAAGCAAGGCCATCGAAAAGCGGATGTGGCCATTCGACCATCCTCTAAAGCAATTCAATTTGAAGTCCGATATCTTCTATAATTTACAACGCTGGGCAGACGAATGGTCCGTAGCACAGCTGGCCAGCCTTGGAGCAGCTGATCTCGGTAACCTTGTTCACTCAAACGAGATCCATGGCCAAGCCCTTCTCACTGCAGCAAAACAATTTCCTGCCTTGACTGTTACGTATGATTTGCGACCGTTAGGTCCCGATGTTCTCAAAATATCTGCTCGTGTAAAACGTGCTTTTACTTGGAGCACCAAAGTCCATGGCACCGCTGAACCCTTCTGGCTATGGGTAGAAGATGCGAATGGACTTCTCATTCTTCAGCTTGCCCATGTCGTCTATCGCCAGACAACGGATATAGTGAATATAGATTTCGTCATCTCAATCCCAGATGGCAAACCACCGCCTTCAGTCACCATCCGATACGTATCTGATCGGTGGATGGGTTCCGAGGATGAAATCTTCATTCCACTAGATTCTTTGATCATGCCAACATCGTCAGCATCTATCACACCTCTTTTGGACCTGCCCCTACTCCAAACATCATCAGTGGTGAAAACCCCTTCTGTCGCACAGGCTATGACAAGCCGAATCGATTATTTCAATGCTATCCAGACACAGACCTACTGGAGCCTTGTGAACACACAGTGTAACGCACTTCTTTGCGCTCCCGTAGGGTCCGGCAAGTCAACATCCGTCCGAATTATAGTTTGGTAGGTTATACACGCTCAGTGTCCTTCTGACAAACGCTGATCAGTTCATTACCAGGACGACAGCTCTGCGATCTCGTGAAAGCTGGGTGACCGTGGTTGCACCAAGGCGGAGTCTAGCAGCGGAAACCGTTTCTGAGCTTAGATCTGCTTCCAAAGGGACTGGCATTTCTATAGAATTTGCCACCGGACCTGATGCTCTGAAACGACCAAATGGCAGGGTCGTCCGGGTCATAACTGCCTCTCATCTTCTTCAAATCCTTTCGAACAGAAATCCTGGCCCAATTGTTGGACTCGACCTGTTCGTATGCGAAAATCTGGAACTCCTCGATTCCACATGTGAATTAGCTATTTCTCTTCTCCGCCATGCGACGCAATCGTCATCGACGCGATTCGTAGGAGTCTCGGCATCTCTAAACGATGCGTTCGACTTGGCCGATTGGCTCGACGTAGATCCTTCGGGTCTTCATAGTTTCCGTCCTCGGGATCGAGATCAATCTCTTTCATTCTCAACATCAACATTTACGATCCCTCAATCTGGCGCTCTCTTTAAGGCGATGGCCAAACCTGCGCACACCGCTATCCAAGGAGCGCCGCCGGGCGAACCTGCGATTGTTTTTGTGCCTTCTCGTGGGCAATGCAAAGCCATCGCACTCGATCTTCTTACTCAATGTGCCCTTGAAATGGAAACAGAACGAGGATATCTCCCACCCGACACCCTACCGGAATATGTGGAAGACTATCTGGCGCGACTTCAAGACACAAGTCTCATTGATTTCGTCTCGAAAGGACTCGGCTTTTTCCATGAAGGAATACAGAGACCAGATCGAAATCTCATGTTGGAGATGTATGCAGAAGGCCTTATCCGTGTCCTCGTCGTTCCGCGTGATTCATGTTGGACATTGCCTGTCCGAGCTACGGTCGTGGTCGTGATGGGCACTCAATACTACCAAGTTGGAGCTGAGGGCTCCGACCGCCAGCTCCGCGACTATGCTTTGACGGAGCTCGTCAGGATGCAGAGCCGAGCTGTACGCCACATCGGATCCGGTTATTTCTACCTGTTCTGTCAGGCGGAAGCTAAAGACACGATATCACGATTTTTGAACGAGGGATTGCCAATCGAGTCTCAACTTCTGGAGACGGATGATTTGGCTCGGTGGTTCAACGCACAAAAGGGTCGGTTTGAGGGGTTGAGAGAGCAGGATCTGCTTGATGTGCTATCTTTCACTTTCCTCGCGCGACGTGTAGTCAGCAACCCAGCGTTTTATGACTGCACTTCAACCGACCGAGACGAGAATCTATCACGTATCGTAGACAAGGTAATTTCCAGGGCGTCTGAATTGCTCTCAAGTACCACACAAGCAACATCATCGCATGTATAATACGCGTAGCTTCTATATCAATTATCTACAGGTCTACAGTGGGACGAATAGATTATTTCAGGTACTTCTTCATTTTTTGCAGTCGCTCTGCCGCATTGCGAAGCGTCTCTTCATCTTTACAGAAAGCGAAACGACCATACGCCTCCCCGATTTTGGCGTGTTCTTCGCAGTAAAACTGTTACGAGTTTGTCAGAAGTGTTACTCTATATAAGACGATAACCGACATACTTCGCTGACCGGAATGGATGAGACACCGATTTCCATGGCGATGAACCAGCAAGCCCTGAAAACGCATTGCTCAACTAACAACTTCAGGTGACAACGTCGAAAACATACCTGAAGTCTCGTCCTCTGCCCATAACGCTCTCGGGGAAGGGATAGTCCTCTGGGAAGTCAAGGTTAGAGATATCCTGTACGTAGTGTTAACAATGTTTTCGAAAAAGAAAGAACCGCATCCACCAGAAGAATGAAGTAGCTGCCTTCGGGGAGCGTGTACTTCATACCAAGGCGATCGAAGGCATCAGTAAGGATCGCACGCCTTGCTGCATACTGATCGCGCTGAATTTCGAAGAACTGGCGTTGTTTGGCCTGCTCGAGGCCTGCAGCTGCAGCCTCTTGAAGGGGCGAGTTGCTGCAGAAGACAATACGTGTTGTAGCAGCAAGAGTCGGCTGCATGATAGATGCAGGGCCAATCAACCAGCCAACACGCCATCCAGTAGCAGCGAACGCCTCTGTAGATGCATGAGATGATAGCATTTCAAAACGTCCGGGAGCACTCACTTCCGGCAGACCCAACGGTCACGGTACGATCCCACATTCCGGGAAGGGTTGCAATTCTGACGTGCTCTTTCCCGTCGAACACCAGGCAATCGTACTGTCGTGTGTTGAGAAATAGTCACAGTTGATGCAAAGGGCCAACTGACCACTTCGTCAGACATCACCATCAGGTTGAACTCCTCAGCCAATGCGGCTATGCCCTCCAATTCAGCCCTCGTGAAAACTTTGCCAATAGGGTTATGAGGTGTGTTCACGATTATCATCTTGGAACGTGGTGTAATCGCGGCCCTTTTTGCTCGTCAGATGGGCAAGAACATGTGAAAATAGTGATACAGACCTGAGCTCGTCGAAGTTGATAGTCCATTCATTGCTGCTCGCCTTCCCTTCACTGGTAGGTGGGTGTAATGGGACATATACTGGTTTTCCACCGTTGAACGTGACCGAAGGGAGATACTGATCAAAGAAAGGCTCGAACATAATGACTTCGTCCCCTTGTTCAAGGAATGCAGTAAAAACAGAGTACTGTCCTGTGTACTTTGTTGAGTGCCAACGAGTGATTCGAATAGTGATCCTAAATACCCTCGTTAGCCCCGCTCGTGACGAGTATTTGGGACTCGACATCCAGATTACGTTCGAAGAGAGGATCATAGAATGCCTTAATAGCATTCCTTAGACGAATGCGACCCCTGGGGTGAGAGTAATGGTTGGCAGCCACAGACTGGAGGGCCTCGTTAGCTGCTTCGGTGACCCATTGGGGAGGAGCAAAGTTCATGTATCCCTGACCAAGATTAATGCAATCCTGGGGAAGATTCGCTGCGCTATATCCATTCAGCCGTCAGCGCTGCGTTTACAAGAAGCATGCAACTGACTTGAAGATCGACCAGACATCTTGTGCCAAGGCCCTTCCCTCCCTCAAACGAGAGGAGAATGCGATGAGATTGCTTCGATCCTGGGCCGACGATGGTTTATTGGAAAGCGCCATGATGTGAGTCGTAGTGGAGAATGGGCGGTATGCAAAACGGGTTGAACCTGCAAGTCTAGATAAAATGGAGCGCATTCGTTATATAAGAAAGATTCCGCTCAAATCCGAGGCCGACTCGTCCGATCACGATGGAAGAGAAGTTATGAAGACATTCTAAGTAAGCCTTCTGACCGTAGATACCTCTACAGATACGCGTGAGCTGCGCCATATGGCCATGACTTGGAAGACCTCCACTCTGATGTTCTGCCAACTGATCATCAAATGGAATTTCGGCTTCTGTTAACGTTAACAGAACTGTATTATGGATGAATCTGGGATGGATAGAGAGTATTATCAATATTCCAGAGTAATAGGAGCCATCTCATATGTATATTTTTATACTTTGTATGTTAAATCCGATACAGATCGAAGCTTACAATGGTTTTAACAAACAAGCTTTCATTGCAAGAAGCTAAGTAGGTTATTTAACTTGATTCATTCAGATCCAATACATATCACCGCGAGGAGGTAATTGGTGCTCCACATAGGTTGGTCAATTGAGATAACATCTCTAACGAGTGTTAATAGCTTCGGAATACTGTAGTACGTGTACTGCGCTTAGGCCTGGAGAAATCCAGTGGCTAATCAAGCGCCTTTGAGATAGAGTTTTGTTTCAACCACCACTGATTTTCACCCATATGAAGGTGTGTAGAGTGGATAGATGGATGGATGGTGTGTAGTGTACAAGTAACTTAGACATTGAACAATATTGAACTTCTAGTGAACTTCGATCACGATCGGAGCAATTACCAAACTTGGGAAGATGGCGTCAATCTATACACGTGATCATTTAGCACATCATCCCACGGACCCTTTTCAAGTGAAGTTGTGCCAACCTTTTGTTGTGCTCAACAAATTGATTTACCATGGAGCCTGGTAGCCTGGACAGTGGACGACGTCATCTAGGAACTATAGAAGAGTACGTGGTTTCAAAATGTTTATCATTTCATGCCTGATATCGTGTAGGTCCGGGCAGTCTAACCTACAGCTGGCAGAATTGGATGATACGGACGCGACAGAATCTACGTTTGTCTACGCGGAACAATCAGGGACCGGAGAGGAAACTAATTCTGAAGACGAAGAAGAGGAGGAATTCATCTATCCTGGTAGTCCTGTGGTCGAAGCTGAAGCACTTCAGACGGAGCAAGGGGATATTGAAGATGCTGAAGATGCTCCTCCGACCTCTCAGCACGCACAGGAGGACGCGCCTAGGCCTCCTCAACCACCATCCCCGGCTCAACTCGAGTCTCTTTATGCTGCCGCAAGTTCTGGAGACCTGCTACTCCTTAAGCAACTCTTTCAAAATGCCCTGAGAACAGGGGAGGTAGAACCGTTCAGTCTCGCCAATAATGCATCTTCGCGGACCGGCTTCACGGCGCTCCATGCAGCTGCTAGTCGTGGTTACTTGGACATAGTCATCTGGCGTGAGTGAAAACTTATGATCTTCAGACTCAATTTTTATGCCCTCATTAGTCGTAGAGGATTGCGGGGCAATGCCCGATTTAGAAGACAGAGAGGGCGAGGTTTGTCACCCTTATTCACCAGAAATTGCATTCCCTTATTTCTCGCAAGACTGCGCTTCATAAAGCATCTTTGAATGGACACCTTGACGTTATCAAGTACCTTCTCCCGGATAGAGCTGATGTTCATGCTCGCGATGCAGATGGATGGACAGCGTTACACAACGCTTGCTCGAAGGTAAATATTCATATATAAACATTTCGGTCTCCTTCATGCCCCAGTTAGGGTTATCTTGGCATTGTACGCTGGTTATGCGAGAGTGGTGGTGCTGCGTCTTTGTCAGATGGTGTGAAAGGCGTTGACATTCGAAGCAAGGATGGCTGGACACCATTGAGTGCGATCATTCCTTTCGAGCTGTATCTTGCGTCTGATGATCTATGCAGTGAATGCCGCCTCGAAGGGACATTTGCCTGTGGTCCTTTACCTCCTTTGGAAGCAGGCAGCCGATCCACTTGTTCGCAATAAATGGGGTGAGACTGCTTATGACGCCGCCGCGGCCGTTTTCGAGGTTTGGATATGCGAAGTTCATCCCTTTCCATCTCTTTCGATGAACTCGTTTTGACGGACTATCGTTTGCATTTAGATGCTACAACAAGGTGAATCTGAGCGATGGCGCGAAACAGTCATTCCATACAACCCTCTGGCTGTGCATACGACTGTGCCTCTCATTGTTTACGAGAATCAAAGGCTCGATACCCGACTAAAAACCGTTGCCGTATCAGGTGGCAGACCTAAATTCTCCGCCTCAGGCCTTGGTAAACACGGTCGTCGCCCACCTTTCGAACTCAAACTACCGACAGCAGATATCGAAACAGGAGTACGTGAGATCGCAGCTTGGCGTAGCGACGTTCAGTTGCCCCTGCGAGTCACGCCATGGGCCCTTCCCAAGCCTGAGGCTCAAGATAGAACGCACGATGGTGCTGAAAGAAGTCACTTCTGGTTGTGAGTTCAGCACCCCTCTTTGAATTGCGATTAATTTGACGCAGGAACCAGATCGGACTGGACCCTCGACGTAACACATCCAGGCGTCGATGCGGAGGAAGGATGGCAATATGCCCGCTACTTCAGCGATCCTGATAATCAATGGACGGCCCACAAGCCTCAACAACTCGAGCGTGTGTTATCAGGAGCAACCATTGTTCCAACCAGCTTCGCAGGAGAGTCTTCAGCAAGAAGGAACTCGTTGACAAGCTCTCGACCCCCGCATGCCTGGGTTCGCCGGAGGCGCTGGGTACGTATCATGCGTCGACGACTTGACATTCCACCTCTCCCATTCCTGGAACCAGACGGCTCTATGTATCATCTCGATGGCGAAGGGTCTCTCATACCTTTCGTTGAAGAGAGTGAGAACACCGCTAGCGAGGGAGAAGGGCAGGAGCTGGGTACCATGTCTTCCGCCTTACTATCTTCTGCGCAAGACTATGTATCGCGTGCAAGGTATCTCGTTGGGAAAAAATCCTCATATTCAGACAACAATGGTGCCTCGTTGTCTGCTGTGGAAGCTCGCCGTGCCATTGCAAAGCTTGAAAGGGCGACAATGGAACTAAGACAAGGCATTCTGGGTAAATTTTTAATTTTAATGCCTTCTCGATGCTGGAAATCATGTGCTTCTATTGTAGTTGACGATGATGTTGATCGCAAGACGCAAGCCGAGGTTTTGATGAATGCCTATAGCAGAGAACTTGAACGCAGACGACTTGCCGCCGGTGCTCAAGGATTGCTTCTGTCTGGAGATGGTTCTGCAACTTCTCACAGTTCAAGTCCATTTTAGCTGATTCTTCCTCCCGTAGACGATAACCTCGAACAAGATCAAGATGATGACGAGGAGGACGAGTTCCATTACCCTGGTGCCACTATCTCAGAAACCCCTCGTTCTATTTCAAGATCCTCAAGCTCTACCGACTTCTTCAACAGACCTACGGCCCCTAGAGCCCCCACAGATCTAACGCCCCAGTTATCCCAAGCTCCGGACTTCCGTGTTCCTACTCGGGAAGCCCCTCAGAAGGTCATGACATCGCGCCTGACAACGCCAACCCCACATCAACTTGATCCTCAGTGGGAGAGGGACGAAGCTGTCAGCAGTTGCAGAGGTTGTCAAAGACGCTTCAACTTTTTACTTCGCCGAGTACGTCGATCTTTGACATCTTCGTTCAAGTATTAACAGCTTTTCCGCAGCACGTATGTCTTGAGCTCTTTATGTCAGGCTCGAATTCTCATCATTTGTAGCATTGCCGTAAATGCGGTCGTATCTTTTGTGACCGCTGCTCTTCGCATCGTTTGTTGCTGGATCCTTCTGATATCGTGCATGATCCTGCATACCCGGAAACACAAGCATCGGCAAGTTCTCAGCGCGTGTGTCAAGCATGCTTTGAGGAGGCCAATGCTGGTGTTCCTAGCAGACTACTTGGGGGATGGGATATGGAACGGATATTCGTTGACCAGGCTCGACTGTCTGTACCTCATGTGACTCGCAGACGATCCAGTTCCCAGTTGAGCGATTTGGCAGAGTACGTCCAGTTGATGGCGAGCCATACCTCCGAGCTAATTCATCGTACTAATTAACACCCCTAGATGTCCAGTATGCAACCGCAACCTTGACGAATTTGGATCGGCCGAGCAACAAGAGAATCACGTCAAGAATTGTCTTGAGGGCGGCTCAAGCACCCCGCAATCTGCCAAGTATCTAGTATACGATCTCCCGGAAGGAAGTGCATTATTGGGCGAAGAGTGTATGTTTCTCTCTGTTTTCCATAAGCAATAGTCCTGATATACCACCTTAGGCGTTATCTGCCTGGAGGAATTTGTCAAAGGTAGCCAAATTCAATATAGATATCATACGACGATGGTTATTAATAAACCAACCTGCAGGAGCAACTGTGGCTCGCCTGAGCTGCTTGTGTAGTTTCCACAACAGTAAGTTACTCCATTCTCCTACCCTGCTGTTTGATTAATTCTATGCAGCGTGCCTTTCGTCTTGGCTTCAACGTGGCAAAAGCTGTCCAGTCCACGCTCGTTGATGCGCATATACTATACTGGTGATGGGACTCTGGATATGTCTTTGCAAATAAAATTATTACATTTCAATGGATGGGTATTGGTTATTAATCACCATCGTCGCGGGGCTGGTAGAATGTGCTATAGGGAATCCGACTTGTGTCGACGCGAATCATATCTAATAGATCTTCAACGTCTGGTTCAATTATATCTTGACCTTTTCGGCCGTCATCTTGATCATCTTCAAACCACGAGGCTGGGTCATCATCCTCACTATCTTCGTCGTCGTCGTCATCATCCTCCAAGTCGGAGTCTGTGGGCTTGTGATTCCTGTGAATTGAGGTCAGAAATGGGAAATAAATAATAATGACAAGAAATTGTTCACATAAAAGCCCAAATCCGTGCTTCTCTCTCCTGTCTGGTTAGTACTTCGCCCTTCGCTGGTAGGCCAAGACGTCGTTTCTTCTCGGCGATTCGTTCAATTCTCTCTTTTTCTCGAAGATGGGCTTGCTGTTCGAGATTGATCGCTTCCTGCAGAGTCATCGTCCCGGGTGTTACTTCACCGTACGCAGGAGCCTGGAGAGAGTTCGTTTAGTGAAAGTTGGGTAGACCTGCATGCACATAACGTACATATCTGGATAGCGCTCTACGCTTAGCTTCGATAGCTCGGCTGTTGGGGGGTTCAGGCGGTGCATCAACAGCCATATCTCCTTCTCCCTTTATTTTCGTATTCTTGAGTGCTGAATTAATCAGGTCCACACCCTGAACTTCGATCAATCGGGCTTCAATGCGTGCTTGCTCCGCAGAAACACGATCGACGTAGGTAGAAGTGGATGCTCCACTACAGCGGGTGAGTGTAATGACAGGCTTCAGCAAGACTAGCACGTACGGTGATGATAAGATCTTGACATTTAGCGAGTGCAAGTCTGTCAGTTCACGAACGGACATTTCGTTGATGTTCTTCTTAGGTTTAGGAGAAGGCCTAAAGCCTGTAGGAGCTACATGCCTTCTTGGAGACACAGGTGATGTTGGGGAGGATGGTATTGTGCGACCGTTCATTGTGAGGGAAGGTGGGGAATGTGTGTGTTGTGGGCCGCTGCGTAATTTATACTAATTCCATATCTGTTACCAAATTAGGCAGGTCTCGACTGAAGCGGAAACCTTGAACTTTTGGATCTCTATTTCTGGTTGTTTCAGTTCTTCAAGCTTTACAGCTCACAAGCAGTCTCAATACGTTTTGTTACAAATAATATATAAGGAGACATCGGCTATCGACTCGCTTCCTTCATCCCAAACAGACACTACATGAACATGTCGCGCTGAAACAGCAATTCATGAGCAACGTTATACTTGGAACGCAAGATGTCCTACATACCATCCCAGGTGGCATAAATTCGTCGTTGTCAGGCTCACCAGAAGCAGGGCCTCCTGGTCCACCTCTACCCCGACCCACGCCGCCAAAGCTTCCTCTCCCAGGGAAAGGCCCAGGTCCGATTGGATCAAATCTTGCGCCGGGCGGCGCGCCCATAGGTGGAAGGAAACCATCGCCTCCCCATGGGCCACGATCACCGAAAGGGGGAAAACCTCTATGTGCCCCGAATATAGGATGATCAGGACCAACGAACATACCGTCTCCGCCATTTCCAGTCCCAGGAAAGAGAGGAGGTGGTGCGAAGGGGTTACCAGCGGCAAAAGGATCCAAGTCGCGGCGACCAATTGACAGGGGGTTTTCAGGCGCACTCAACGGTGGTCGATAGGGCGCGTAGGGTGGAACCATAGCTTGAGGACGAGCAGGCGGTGGATCCTGTAACCTGGGACGATCAGATCCCTCTGCCGTTGTAGATGTAACCTCCTGCTCAGTGTATCCCTCCTTACGAAGCCCAGGTATCAGTTTCTGTAAAATTTTGAATTTGATCTGGGTCGTGAGGTCTGCAACACGATTTGACGAGATGAAGCCATGAACGAGCGGCTGAGTAGAAGATTCAAGGGCGTGAGGGAAGAATGAAGGAGATATAAAGTCAGCGGTAGAAATGTCAAGGGATGCAACTTTGTCGCTCTGCACTGAAGATTAGCGCCATATGAAATTGTAGTGTCTGTACGCGGGTACATACTTCGGCCGCAATTGCATTGATAAGGGTTCGACCACCCAGTTTTGAAACCTTCAATATAAATTCGAGGCTGCTCTGATCGTGTCTGTATCTGAATGTGTAATTTCCGGGGCCATTCTTACTCCACTCCAGTGGAAGAGTATTGTTCTCTATTACGGCTGATGGAGAGCTCTCATCGACAGCTATGAGGCGAAAAGCTACAGCAGTAAATATGGAGTGAAGTAGGGCAGCAATTGCATCTTGTGGTGAAGCTAGAGATTTAGACGATGGAGGTAGCAAGGTAGGAAGGAGGGAGATAAGGGCAGCAGGATCAAGAATGTCAGTCGTCGTCATCGCAGTTGGTACTGAGAGGCGTGATGACTAATCAGATGCGGAGGAAGCCAAAGCCATGGGAAACAAGCATCGACAAACAAGACATTTCTCTTTCTCAAGCGACGACTACTATGGCAAGGAGGGATAGGTCATATTCTCCAGACTCATCCAATAAACGGGTAAGACCATCTCATCGCTCTTCACCCCGGTCTCCGTCGCCGACTAGGCGCAGTACCCAAAGGGCTAGCAATAGACCACGTCACGACGACGATCGCGATAGAGACTGGGATAGGTCAAGAGACAGGGACCGCTACCACGACGACAAGTACCGTGATGACAGACGAAGAGATTCTTACCGTGACTACTCTCGAGACGACAGACGAGATGATCGTCGAGACGACCGCCGGCGTTCCCGCTCTCGAGACCGAAGGCCTTCAAGTCCTCCTCGTGCAAAAGCCCCGACGGAACCCACCTCAGCTTCAACTCCGGCTCCCGCAGAAGATGAAAAGATGAAGGCAAAGAGGGCGAAGCTTGAGGCATGGAAGAAGGAGCGAGAGGCCAAAAAGGCCTTAGATGAGGCGAAGGCTAAAGCCATGGCCCTTGCTGGAAAATCTGTGCCAGGTGCGTTTATCTACCCTCATTATATTAACATGATTTCCCAATGCTTGATCCTTTTTCAGCCCCTCCAGCAGCGGCAGCTAAACCGACTGGACAACTCAACCGCGTTGCCCTTGGTGGGCTTGGTTTGAAAGGCCTGCCCGTAAAGCCTGAGTTGACTAATGCTCTAAAACAAAAGGCTGCAGCATCTCTTGATGATTCAGTAGAAACGAAACGCAAGCTGGAGACCCTAGGGGATATGCCAGCAGTCGATATGACAATGACTGAAGGAGGCGCAGGCGTTGGTGACTTGGAAGTCGACGACGATGACGAAGAAGCTAACCGAATGGATCAAACTCTCAAAACAAAGGCAAAGGATGCCATGGACGTGGATGAAGAAGATGACATTGATCCTTTGGATGCTTTCATGAGTGGTGTGAAGGAAGAAGTGACAAAAGTCAATTTAGAGGATATGAAGAAGATGGGAGCTGCAGCCGGGCGGTCGCGCATTAGGCTCGATGAGCGTATGGAGGAGAACGGAGTGGACGAAGACGTTGAGGTGGAGGCACCAGATGAACTCGATGCTACGGATCTCAACCCCGAAGATATTCTTGCTCTTGCTGCTAAAAAGGCGAAGAAAAAAGAGATGCCAACTGTGGATCACGCGCGAGTCAATTACGAACCATTCCGGAAAGAATTCTACGTTCCACCGCCTGACATTGCTTCGATGACTGACGAGGAGGCCGACCTTCTCCGCCTTGAACTGGATGGAATCAAAATACGTGGTGTGGACTGTCCAAAACCGGTCACAAAATGGAGTCATTATGGACTTCCTGCTAATTGGTACATAGCTTGCCTATTTTGCTCCCGGGATATGGGTTGATATGTGTCTATAGCCTCGACGTTATAAAGCGCCTCAACTATGTTGCACCAACTTCTATTCAAGCCCAGGCCATTCCTGCCATCATGTCCGGACGTGACGTTATTGGTGTTGCAAAAACCGGCTCCGGAAAGACTATTGCATTTTTACTACCACTTTTCCGTCATATCAAGGACCAACGGCCTTTGGAACAAATGGAAGGGCCGATTGCTATCGTTATGACGCCAACTCGCGAATTAGCAGTTCAGATACATAGAGAATGCAAACCATTCTTGAAGGTCATGAATTTGAGGGTGCGTCAAGTCAATCCTTTGGGTTTTCTTGTGTCTCACATTTTGTCCTACATTACAGGCTGTCTGTGCGTATGGAGGCTCACCCATTAAAGACCAGATTGCAGAATTAAAAAAGGGCGCAGAAATCATTGTTTGCACTCCTGGCCGTATGATCGACCTATTGACCGCCAACTCTGGTCGTGTCACGAACTTAAAGCGAGTCACTTATGTTGTTCTTGACGAAGCAGATCGTATGTTTGACATGGGCTTCGAGCCCCAGGTCATGAAAATTATCAATAATATTCGACCCGATCGACAGACAGTTCTCTTTTCAGCGACTTTCCCGAAACAGATGGACTCTTTGGCTCGGAAGATCTTACGCAAACCGTTGGAAATCACAGTGGGTGGTCGTTCAGTGGTTGCTGCAGAGATTGAGCAGATCGTCGAAGTTCGCCCGGAAGACACCAAATTCACTCGTCTACTTGAAATTCTCGGTCAAATGTATAACGAAGACCCCGAATGCAGGACCCTTGTTTTCGTTGACAGGCAAGAAGCTGCTGACAATCTCCTTCGTGAACTCATGCGGAAGGGCTATCTGTGTATGTCCTTACACGGTGGCAAAGATCAGGTCGATCGGGATTCTACAATTGCAGATTTCAAGTCTGGTGTAGTTCCAATCGTCATCGCTACCTCCGTCGCAGCGCGTGGCTTGGATGTGAAACAGTTGAAGCTTGTAATCAACTACGACACTCCAAACCACATGGAAGACTATGTCCATCGTGCTGGGCGAACTGGGCGGGCTGGCAACAAAGGAACTTGCGTTACATTTATCACGCCTGAGCAGGAACGATACTCAGTTGATATTTATCGCGCATTAAAGGCCAGCAATGTAACCGTTTCTAAAGAGCTCGATGAACTGGCAAATGGTTCGTCCTTCCTTGCCTTCTACTCGAATGCAAACTAACTCCTACTCTAGGTTTCCTGGAAAAGGTCAAATCGGGCAAAGCCCAAGTCGCAGGATCTGGATTTGGTGGTAAAGGTCTCGACAGACTTGATAAAGAACGAGACGCGAAAGAGAAAGCAGAACGTAAGGCATATGGCGAACCTGGAGCCGAACCCGAAGAAAAGGCTACAGCTGCAGAGGAGATGACTGCCAAGGCGACAGCTTCGAGCACGGACGACATGACCTTCGGTAACTTCAAAGTAGAGATCAAGCGTGGTCCTGCCCCAGACACGTCCAAGGGCATCTTAGGCGCGACCGTTGCTGCTCGTCGCCTGGCACATGCGAAGGAAGAAGAAAAACTCCAAGCTCAAGTGCGTGCGGCGGAGGAAGCCGCGGCCCGTGCAGGCAAAGACACGGCAGCATACAAGCAGGCTATGAGTGTGGTGGCCAAGCTCAACGCCCAGATGAGGGCCACCAAGTTGGTCTTACAGTCACAGTTGCAGGCTGCAGAAAACCCTTCCACTCTGGAGAGGAAAGGCAATCCAGACTCTACCGACTTCCATGCTATCATTCCTATCAACGACTATCCTCAAAAGGCGCGTTGGCGTGTGACCAACAAAGAAACCATGGTTCAGGTCTGTGGTATAATTTGCTCATTGCGCCGTAGATATGCTCACAGGCCTCCACAGCTTATCGATATGACGGGTGCATCTGTCACTAACAAAGGTATCTTTCATTTTTTTGGATGTGCAATCAGTGTTGTTTACCCTCCTTCAAGGTATATACTACGAGCCTGGCAAGGAGCCACCGTTTGATGGACCGCCGAAACTACACCTTCTCATTGAGTCCAACGAAGAATATCGCGTAAGTCACTACATTTTTTTTCGCTATTACTAGCTGCTGAAATTATTCGCTAGGTTGAGCAAGCCGTGCGTGAAATCAAGCGTCTCCTCATTGAAGCGTCAGCTGCTGCATTACAAGCCGAAATGCGTAATCCTACAGCAACGTCCGGACGATACAGCGTTCTCTGATTTATCTGCTATTCATATCATCATTGTACTCTTTATACCAGCACTTCATTACCGTACCACAAATACAACACATTTAGCCATGCATAATCCAATCCATCCATTTCGCAACTTACAGGTACATAGCTTCTTATGAGCGCTGAATTTTAACTCGATAACATCGTAATGCAAAAATATGTACAATTGGGTGGCTGAAATCTGAGACTACCGATTAAGCCCAAATCTGCTCCCCTTCAAACTCTGGCTGGCTGATGGCAAAGTGTGACCATTGTCCTTGATTCTTTGTTCAACCTCTGTCATCTTCCCCTCGACGTCACGCACAGCTCCATCTATCCATTGTAAGCTGTCTAAATGACTGCTCAATATCTGGGCTATTTGAGCCATTGGATCATCTCCTGTGTTAGAGTCGGTTGAGGGCAATGAGAGGGCGTTTACGGAGTCGATCATCTGGGTCAGAGAGCCTGAGAGATCATCAAGTTGCGTATGAAGGTCGGTGGCAAGCATGTAACTATAGGCTAGCTTCAGCTTTTTTTCGCGTGGTAATAACTATAACACTGACTTTTTGTCTCGTTCTGTGTCTGCAGGGCCAGCATCGAGTACTCTCATACCTCCTCCTTGACTCCCGAGAATTTCTTGCGCGACTTTCTCGTAAGCAGCCAAGGTAGATTCAAGTTCTGCCTGCTGCTGTTCAACGTGCGCCAAAGATTGATCGATATCGTTCTGTTCTCGTTCAGCTGCTTCAACGTGGCTATACAGTGCAGCCAACTGGGCGACGTTAGAGAACTAATCGAATGGCTTAAGTAAAATGATCTACGCACAGTATTGCTGTTTTCAATGAGCGCACGATCCCAAACAGCCACCTCTCCGGCGAATTTGTTAAATTCTCGGACGTGGGTTTCAAGATCTGCGGACCACTTGTTAACAATCTCCTCTATCGTTTTGCCTTTGAGAGTCGACGGCGGTGCTCCAGAAACACCAAGGCCCGCTGAAGCAGTCGCTGGTGCTGAAAAGGTTCTTAATCGTGACAAGGATGTTGTTTACTGATACGGCTTACCTCCGGCGGTTACGGAGGGCGCTGTTGCAGGTGTAGTACTGTCTTTCTTTTCTGCGGGTTTTCCAAATAAACCTCCGAGTGAAGAAGCTGGGGCTGATTGACTGGAATTGACTTGCGAAATGATGGGAAGGAACATGTTACTCACTCGCAGCATCTTTGGATTCGGCTGGTTTGGCACCGAAAAGGCTTCCCGCAGCGGCGGCAGCAGGGGTAGCTGAGAGGCAGTGAGTATGTAAGAGGTCGCAAGAAATACTAAGCATGCCTGTCGTAGCACCGTCTTTCGGTTCAGTTGGTTTGGCAAAGAAATCTTTTGCGGGAGCAAGTGTTGCGGCTATTGAATACGGCATTAGACAAGGAAGAAATTTAAAGGTCTCTGGTCCTACACGCAGTAGCCGATCCTGTTTGGGCCGCCGGGGCTGGAGTTGGTGGTTTCGATCCAAAGAGACCCCCTCCACCAAAGAGATTTGAAGTCGTAGTTGAACCTGTTGTTGTGGCGGGCGCATCTATTTTAGGAGGCTGCGAGAAAAGTCCACCGGCAAGAGGGTTCGTTGTTGAAACTGGTGTTGCTACGACGCAAGATAAGACGATGCATCCTCAAATACAAATAGGACTGCCAACCTGCCGGTGTAACCTGTCCAAATACTAGACATGGAAAGTCAGCACAATTGAATTCACAGGACACAAGCCAAAGACCAACATCCTGTTCCAGCGGGCTTCGTTGCATTCGAAGTGGTCGTATCTGCAGGTTTATTCAATCCACCAAAGAGCGGGTTGGTCGATGTTGCTGGAGCAGTAGATGCAGGTGCCGATGAGCCAAAAAGGCTCGTAGGAGGCGTTGCTATTCCTGGTCCAGTAGGGTTTGAAGTGGGAACTGGTGTTTTGTTTCCAAAAAGGCCAGGACCAGCTGGGGCTGTTGTGGTCGTTGTCGATCCGAATAGACTCGGCGTTGTTGTGGGTGTTCCAGTTGCTCCAGTAGATGGAGCTGAGCCAAAGCCACTAAATGCTCCTCCTGTCGTTCCCGCTGCAGGTGCTCCAAACAAGCCTCCACCTGTTGCAGGTTTAGGTGCTAAGATGAAAATTAGGCTGGGATACTTTTGAAATGGATTCAATTACTTGCCACCAAAGAGGCCTGTGTTGGCAGTTGAACCTGATGCACCTGTATTGTTTGAGTTCAAGTTTCCGAAAGCGCTCATGTTGCAGCTAGATGAAGAAATAATGCGCGCGTTTACGCGCTACTCAAATTATTTGTCTCCTGTTTGGCCGCGTTCTTTAAAACTATGCATGGCTGCTACTGACTTTGATGCCGCAACTGTCGACATTACTTACAACTTGACTAATGAGCCCCGGTAAACGAGAATTTACGGTCTGTTAACACTTCAGCCCAAAGTTGAAACAGAAAGAAACCGGTTTACTTGCATAGTTGGAACACGTATGTCCATAACTCTTACGTTAGATCCTGCGTTCCCTTTCTTTTTAAAATTGACCTTAGGAGAACTGCTAATTGGCCAAAAGGCGTGACAAACCTCTGCATACGATGGAGAAGAGATTAAAGGTGAGAATGTTCACCTTTCTAAGTACCCGTGAAAGTAAGATATTCTCACTCACTGTGAGATACAGGTTGTTGAAATTCATGCGAATTCTATACAATGATACACTGACTATCAGCTTATGGTAGGATGAACACTACGTTAATTTTCAGCAAGCACGACTCTCGTAGTGGCTGTTCCGGCCGACGCATCTATTGGAACTAAGTACTTGTATTTTGAGCGCTGGCTCGTGTATCCTTGATTCATCTAGAAATTCATTCTCTTCAAACTGGCAATTTAACATCTGGGTCAAGAGCCTCTCCTCCTTCTCGAAATCAAAGTGCGCACACTTGACCTCAGGAGTGGTACCGGTACATGAGATGTCTTTGCGGCGTGGTCAATTTTAATTATTCCTGAAATGCTGAAATGACGACAGAATCCTATAACCTGTTGCAAAGCGCCCTCTGAGGATGATTCCTTCGTAACGTTTGTAGCTTCCAGGATATATACCGAATATGGTGGAGAATATATCTAGAAGACCGCATCTGCAATAACGCTTTCATCAAAGCATTTTTCTCACCGACGAACACTTTTGGGATAACGTTGTCTCTAAAAAACACTTTTGGCGCGGTAAAGGTCATGTCGACTCAAGCACGCAGGAAAACTTAGAATGGATGGTGACGTTAGCAGTAATTAGGAGAGTCACACATACAGGAAACCAGATTGTATCATGAGTGAAACTCAAGGGCATTGGCTAATCGACTGTAGTTGGGTATCTGGAGTACAGGACATCTTGTTTCACGGCGACAAGGAATCAAGGATAAGGATTGACGCCCCTCCATCCTTGGTGACTCTCTTCCGAGTCTTCAAAATCGTGTATCGTCTGCCCCATTGACCAAGACTTTTGCTTGAGCCTGGTTTCAGTATGAAAGCCCCGAGTGCCGAAGGCGCAAGAACAATAGCCTCGCCAGTCTATGAAAGATGTAGGTATTCATGTCAAAATATATCTGCGATCACAGAATGGAAGGACAAACTTGAAGTTTTACAACCTTATCGAAGGCATCACTGCCCTCAAAATCGGCAGCAACATGTTTTACCAGATATTCCCACCATGACGGTGACGAGAACCGATGAAGCAAAACAATGTTGCATAGGTCAATGAGTGTTCGAGGGACGGCCGTTGGCTCTGAAGACAAGGTCAACGAAAGTTACGTGTTTTGTTGTCAACAAGTAAGACTCACCCTGTGTGCTGATAATGACTCGCATAGACAGATGCCTCTGTTGACGAATCAGCTTCGTCAGTGAAGCTGTGAGTCCGGACGATCCGTCATTTGAGGACAGATACTAGCCGCAACAAGTGAATGAAGTAGGATAAAATGCTGAGGATATAATACATACCTTGTGGGCTTCATCTACCACAAGGACTTTCCCGGTATCGACGTTAGAGCGAACAAAAAGTCGAGTAACAATATCAAACAGTCCGCATGCAGATGAAGAGTCAATAAAAGGATCGGAGAGATCTATGATGGTCATTTTCCCAGCCGCAAAACGAGATGATCCCTTTGTAGACTTTTTAGGCTTTTCCAGGAATGAGTTGAGTAGTGACATCCGTTGCTGCAGGCCAGAGATCTGGGCTGGATTGAAAGATTTCTTATGAACGTCTAGTTCTCGCATGAACGCATTGTACGTGAAGTTCTCGCCAAGTCCTCGGAGGATTGTCTAAAAAGAGTGTCTAGTGAGTAGGGGTCGGATAGTGAACGAGCCAGCCTCCTACCCGAATAACTTGGATATACAGAGGAGGGGTTTCAGATGATCCAACAGACATCATTGAGAAAAATGCCTCAGCATCTAGATCTGACTCTGAGAAAGTCAAGGGTTTTACAACAATGTTGCTTCCGAGGGGTGCATACAGAGCACGCATGGTATTTATAGATGAAGGCGAGACATATACCCTCACTTCAGGTGGCGTAATTCCCGGTATACTGGGTATTGCTAACCACGCCGCTTCACAAGGAAGGGACCCCGAACCACCCTCTCCAAAGTGTAGGACCAGTGTCGAGAGCGGTTTGGTTAGCGAACCAATAGGCGGAAAACACGCTACTGTCATGTTTTCCAGCATCACAGAAACAGTATGTGATTTACCGGAACCTGTTGGATAACACGATTAGACAACTAGCATACCTGCAGAACAGTGACAACTCTGACCCTGGACGCCACATACCAAGGCTGAGAACGGTGTATTCTGTAAAAATAAGTTTTAGCCATTGGACAGGGCAGCTTTGACAAGGCGCACAGTATTTAGATACAGTCTAGGATCTTGTAGTTCTTCAGATGATGATTTATTGCTGTAAACGGATGGTATGTTAAATAGGCTAAAGAAGAGGTGGCCCCCGTGCTCAAAGCTCACTGGACAGACAAAACGCTGCCGATGACACCATATTGGGGAGTAGAAATAGCATGACCTCCTAAATCATACGCCTCCCTGGTTATTAAGGGCGCAGTCAACAAGTCATGGGTTTCCATGGTCGGACATGAATTGCGGTCAGCCAGCAGGGAGAACTCAACCTATATAGAGAACATAAAAAAGTAGACGGCGCAAACGTGAAAGAACTGTCCTTACCGAGCAAAGCTTGTCGGAAGGAGAGACCATGATAACGAAGGGATATGAGGGCGAAGGGAAGATGGTCGCCTTCAAGTGATTATATAGTCTTCAAGATGCACACTTGAGGCCGTATTGAGTACGTTCTGGGCCCGATGGATGAGCTTTTCAAGTCTTTCACAGAAATACAGAGTTAACCTGCTCCATTAGAGCTTCTCTGAAACGTGCTGCGGAGAATAAGAAGGAACCCTCGATATTGACTTGTGAGTCTGAGCGTTCCGAAAACGATCTTCGCGATACCATGCCGAGCAGGCGCTCAAAGATATGAATCTTCCTTAAGGTTTCCGGCGCCAGTAGCGCCGAGGTTGCTGGACAAGCGCAAATTGAAAGAGAATTATGAAGTTGGCAGTGGTAGCGAGTTAAGTTATTTCTCCATGATGTAATCAAGTTTCAACGCGCCCTCTTCAGCCACCCATCGCTCTCAAGATGCCTCTTTTTGACGTCCCCGGGTGGATTGTCGACCTTCCCCCTGTCCCAGAAACATCTAGCACTACGTCCAAAAAGCGCAAACGCCCAGCAAACGATTCTTGCAAAGTAGAAGCGGCCGAAGCTAATCTCGAAAAACTTGTGAAAAAATTAAAACTTCCTTTGTCGACCGACACATCGCCGAATACTAGAAAAGGGAAAAACAAAGCCAATGATGACCATCCCGTCAGCGCAAAGCCTAAAAAACGAAAGCACAAAAAACCAGAAGAAGTCACCGAACAGGGAAAGCAAAATCTTGCACCTAAACTTTCAGGGTCTGCACCCGTCGAGAAATCGCAGCGGGGAGACAAGAAGCATGGTTCTGGAACTTCGCCATCTAACGCCGCTACTTCTGGCCTCACGGCGCTTCAGAAAGGAATGAAGGAAAGTCTTGACGGTGCACGCTTCAGGTGAGTTTTGCAATGCGGCGTTATGGCATGTATCTAAACGCTCCTCTGCAGGATGATTAATGAAAGTCTCTACAAGTCGGACAGCCATCATGCGCACCAGATGATGAAAGAGGATCCTCACGTCTTTGAAGATGTGCGTGTCTAGATTTATGTGAATTTCCCATCGCTCAACCTCTTATTCAGTATCACTCAGGATTCCGGCACCAAGTACAATTATGGCCAACAAACCCTGTTGATCATTACATCTCGGTTCTAACGACGTATCCTAAAAAGACTATCATCGCAGATTTGGGGTGCGGAGACGCAGCCATGGCGCATGCCCTCATTCCAAAGGGCTTGAATGTTCTGTCTTTTGATCTCGTTTCTGAAGGAACATTTGTGGTTGAAGCCGACATATGCAGCAAGATTCCTCTTCCCGGTTCTGCGCCAAGCCTCGATGATAAGTCTGAAGGGCAAGGTCATGTCGTAGACGTGGTGGTATGTGCGCTTAGCTTAATGGGTACAAATTGGCCCAACTGCTTGCGGGAAGCCTGGCGGATACTGAAACCAGGGTGCATATTTTCATTAGTGTCAATTGTGTGTTTCCATTGAAGTTGCTTTTACAGTGGCGAATTGAAGATCGCAGAGGTTGCCAGTCGTTTTACTGATATCGAGGGATTCCAAAATCTTGTAGGTCTTATAGGCTTTCGACTGAAATCCAAGGTGCGCAACTGTCCTTTTTATTGCGGCATTTACAATGACGGGGTTTTCGCAGGATGATACAAATTCGCATTTTACTCTATTTGAGTTCAGGAAGGTCGCAGTTAAGGGAAAGAGCGATGCTGAATGGGAGAAGATGCTACGTAGAGCCACCTTGCTCAAGCCTTGTGAATATAAACGCAGATAGCTATGCGCAGAATCAAAAAAAATAGGGTTCCGCTTTGCTTCCGTCCAAGACCAGCGCCTAAGCACCTCCTAGATAAGATAACGAGACACATGCCCATCTTATCAACCTCAGTCTTTCGGACCACTGGCATGGCACTAGCACGCACGCACCTCATTCCTTGTCGAACTCCGAAGTTATACGTTGTGCATTATCTGCAATGACTTCCCCGATGAAAGTCAACGTTCTATCTCACCCCATCGTCAACGCTGAACTGTCTAAGCTCCGACAATCGACCACTGGTCCCAAGGAGTTTCGAGAGGTATCATAAGCTATCTGTGTAGCCCTATCCATGCATTCTAAACCTCACTATGTCAGGGAGTCCACCAAATTAGCATGATTCTTGGAATTGAATCTACTCGTACGCTGGAAGAGTCTACTTTTGAAGGGGTATGGATTGAATCCTCGTATCAGTTTCATCGTGTGCTGAGAAATATCTTCTTAATAGAGAACGCCTGTCGGTCCATTCACTGGGACATTTATCAAACCCTTGATTGGTTTGACACCCATTCTGAGAGCAGGCCTCGGCATGACAGATGCACTGGTACGCGCCCTCATGTTGTAATTGGGAGCTTCGTACTGAAGTCTATCTTTCTGTCAGTTGACCCTATTTCCGTGAGTCTTCAGTTCACGACTATCATAGATAAATCTTGACATCATTTGTTTAGAAATGCGCCAGTCTACCACTTAGGTCTTTTCCGAGAGAAGGTCACCCTCCAACCCGTGGAATGTCAGTAATATGACCTCCCGATGGCAACTATATATCTCACCTGATTTCAGACTATTCCAAACTCCCTCCCTCTCCACCTGTGAATAAAGTGTTCCTGTTAGATCCTTTGATCGCTACTGGTGGTACTGCGATCGCTGCGTTGGCTATGATTGTAGAATGGGGCATTCCTGGTAAGATTCGTGCTACATTTTGGCTCCGGCATGCGTTTAACACGAGCATTCCAGTTAAAGACATCAAGCTCCTATGTGTTTTGGCCTCCCAACAAGGCTTGCAACACATTCAAGACGAATACCCAGATCTAGAGGTAAGGCTGTTACATTGGCAGTTGCATATGCTTAATGTCGTTAGATCTGGGCCGCTGGGGTCGACCAAGAGCTGACACCTGAAGGATACATTAACCCAGGGCTGGGTGACACTGTAAGTGGTTTTTGCTGAAAGGATTATCGAAAGGTTTTGACAACATTGAACCAGGGTGATCGCCTGTTCAGTACAATCCGTGCCTAAGACGCTGCTGTGTAAATACCTCCTGTTGTACGAATAGTTTTGAAATCTGTTTTGGAGTTGTATGATGTTCAATCATTGCAGTCGGGCCGAGCGGGAAGGACGCGTAAATTTGAGATCACATGATCGCAGTGAAGACGTGATTGTGAGCACGAATTGCTTCATCGCTTGTGAAGTTTTTGGAAAAAGCGGGTATGTTAGAAATCACTGGCAGTGCTGTTCACTCTTTACCAAAATGTCGTCCGCAAAGTCCTCCGGCGCGTCGACTCCTTTCTCCTCGACGGCTACCCTTTCGTCGCCCCCATCTCCTCTCTTGAAAGGCTCTCCGGACTCTCTTGAACAGGGTGTCTACTTCAATCCCCGCATTTCAGCATCGACTGTAGTCGAGTATATTGCTTCTCGTAATACTTACAGTTCTACCGTGTACATATACGATCTTGCAGAACAGGCAGGCTTCGGCACATGGACCAAAAAATGGGCAACTTCGGGCAGCTCTGCACCTGTAGTAGATCTCCAAACTCGAGCCGGCGCTGGCCTCAGTCTTGTCGGCAGGTTGTCAGAAGGAACCAGCCAGGATACCGTCAAGGGTGCAGTACTCACTGCATATACTACCCCAAGTGGACTTTCCATGATGGCCCCATCCCTCTCCCACATTCCCTCCGCCACTCCCACAAGTAGATTGGTCATCCAAGTCCCAACCATAATATCCACTGGCGAAACCTTCTCACTATCACATTCCCTTGCTCCCCTTGCATCAGCATGGTCTCTTCTGCCAGAGAACCTCGTGGTCCTTCTTTCCGCTAGTCCCCAGCAAACCGTCGACTTCACTGCGCTATCCTACAAACTCACCAACTCACATGTAGTCCATCTTTTTGATCAACATGGTAGTGCCAGGGAGACGGGACACGCTCTTGCACCATTCGCAGGCAAAGAATTAAATAACACCAGTGTTGCCGAGGCTGTCAAGAATGCGGGGTACAAGTACTTCAGCATCGCAGGAGATGCCCATGCGCATACTGCACTCGTAATGCTCAACGGCCCCCTCGCATTGACTGCATCTGCAATCGCTACTCGCACGCCCGGCTTCGCTGTCATTACAGTCAATGTCCTTCGACCATGGGACGAGGCCGCTCTCAGAGATGCCTTGCCCAAGAGCGTTATTAACGTCCATGTCGTGGATGATGTTCCGAACATCTCAACACAAGGGCTCTTGTATGTCGACGTCTTCGGCTCTCTCTTGGAGACTCCCTCGATCAAAGTCCATGCGCATCGTGTAACCCCCTCTAAAACTCACGATTACTTGAACAAGGACAAGTCGTTCGCCGATTTCATTTCTAGTATCATCCCGGCAGCAACTCCTCTCAGCTCTTCTCCCGCCCTCAAGCGTCTCCTAGTTCTTGCCTCCCCGCAGTCTGCCATATCCGCGCTTCCTCGTCTTACTGAAGGGCTTTTCGCATCCAGCAAAGGTGTCAGCGTTCGCTCCTTAACCGACTACGATGGATTCTCTAAAGCTGGAGGCATTGCTGCCACCCGCTTGGTCCTATCGTCCAAATCTGACGTGGCAGAATTCCTTCCTGTTGCCGGTCACCTTCCCCTCGATGCGGAGAGCGACGGTGTCGCTGATTTCCTTGCCATTCTCGACCAAACCCTTCTGAAATCTCATGCTATCCTGAACTACGCGAGACGCGGTGCTCCTGTGCTACTCGTTACATCTTGGACTGCGGAAGAGTTGAGCTCGGCGCTTTCAAGTGACGTTTTTTCAATTGTTGCGGAGCGTGGTTTGCGGATATTCACTCTCAACGCAAAGGAGCTTGCGATCAAGCTTGCAGGAGCCGCTGGTCCAACCTCCGACGTTTTGCAGGTCATCCTTACACATTTGGCTTTCGTGGGACTGTACCTTGGCGGTGCCGCTACAGAGGCTACTGTTCTCGCTGTTGCCCAGGCGGCGTTGGGTCAGACTGTCGAGGGAATTTCTTTGGACAAGATAAATGCACATGCTTGGGATGGTTTGGAAGAGGTTGAGTTGACGCAGACCGCAGAGACTAGTTTCCCGTTGCAAACATTCGACTTTAATGCCATTGCAGTTGAAACAGACGGTGGGGAGACCGTTGTTAATGGTGCCCGCCTTTCTTCGTGGCACGACGCCGCGAAGCACCTCCTTTTCCCTTCTGCTTTCGCACCTCCTGTTGAGGAATCGTCGGAGGAATACCCACAAAACCCTGCCCTGCATCCAGAGAGTCCCGATCGTACCTACCTCGTTACGTGTTCTGTCAACCGCCGCCTTACTCCCCTGGAATACGACCGTAATGTTTTCCATCTGGAATTCGATACCACGGGTACAGGACTGAAGTACGCTATCGGTGAAGCGCTTGGAGTACACGGATGGAACGACGAGCAAGAAGTCCTCGACTTCTGTCAATGGTATGGTGCGGATCCCTCCTCGCTCATTACTATCCCTGTCGTCGCCGGCGAGGGCAAGATGCATACCCGAACCGTCTTGCAAGCGCTTCAGCAGCAAATCGACCTTTTCGGCCACCCTCCTAAGTCTTTCTATACCGAACTCGCTGCGCATGCGACCACTTCTGTTGATCGACACGCTCTCCTTTTCATTGGCTCTCCGGAAGGCTCTGCGACATACAAGAAATTGTCTGACAAAGATACAGTCACTTTCGCCGACGTGCTGCAAAAGTTCCCCTCTGCAAGGCCAGGTGTTGAGAAGCTTTGCGAGCTGATTGGGGATATCAAGCCTCGCCATTACAGCATTGCCAGCGCCCAGAGTGTCGTGGGTAACCGAGTCGACCTTTTGGTCGTTACTGTTGAGTGGGCGAACCCTGATGGTAGGTCGAACCCCAAGTTTGACCCTAAGATATATTCTAACTCATAATCTCAAGGGAAACCAAGATACGGTCAATGCACTAGGTATCTCGCTGGTTTGCGTGTTGGACAGCAAGTCACCGTCTCCATCAAGCCCAGTGTGATGAAGGTGTGTTGTCGAAGTTTCGTACTGTCTTCTATGAGATAATTAATAACCTCACCATGTTAGTTGCCCCCTAATCCCAAGCAGCCCATCATCATGGCTGGTCTCGGCACTGGAGCTGCTCCTTTCCGCGCATTCCTCCAACACTTCGCTATGCTCGCCTCTCAGGGACAGGAAATTGGCCCAGTCTACTACTATTTCGGATCTCGCTACCAGGCGTCTGAATACCTCTATGGAGAGGAGATTGAAGCGTGGATCCTTGATGGAATCATATCCCGCGCTGGTCTGGCGTTCTCCAGAGATGGCGCCAAGAAGGTCTATATTCAGCACAAGATGCTTGAAGACTCGGAGACACTTGCACAGATGCTCCATGACGACGAGGGTGTCTTCTACTTATGCGGACCCACATGGCCAGTCCCTGATGTCTATGAAGCGCTTGTAAATGCACTCGTGAAGTACAAGGGCTCCGATCCTGTCAAAGCCGGAGAGTACCTTGAAAGCTTGAAAGAAGAGGAAAGATATGTTCTAGAGGTACGCATTACTGATTAGATTGCTTACGGGGCTTAAAGCTGACCACTTGCGAATTTTTAGGTTTATTAGAGAATCAAAATTATTGTCGACTTTACACAAAATTGGATTATATCTTGACAACAATGTTACTTACATCTACATTTATGGGACATTTAGGATCCGTCCGTATGTTGGTTTATCAATCACAATACTAGGAATTGCAATGCTGGGAATCGTTGGAATGTATGTTTTTTCTCAATCCGAATCTAGTTTCTGTGCCAATACCAGGTATCGTTAGAGTGCCATTCGTGTCCTAAGAAACAACTTTTTTCTTTGCGCGCCTAAGCTCGAATAGCCACCATGCAAGAAGACCTCCAATGAAGAGTCCAACGACAGTGATGACCACTGCCATGGCGATTTTGCCGCCTTCGCTGAGTTGAGGTCCAGCGCATGCATCAGGGAAAGCAGCGTCGCATGGCTGGCCTTGAGGTCGGACCTTATCGTATGCTCCCACTTGAAGAGAAGTGTAGAATGGGTCGCTCGTGTCATTCATTGCATGCATCGCAGCCAGAGTCAGCATCGGTGCGTTATAGTCGAGCGCCACCTGAGCTTGTGTCAATGCGCTGTCAAGAAGTGGCAAAGTTATCGCAACGTACCTCAGTTTCAGGCCAGTCACTGCGAATGTCGTAGTAGTTGTCGAACTTGTTAGGCCCACCAATAACAGCCCCGTAGAGTATATATGTTTCGTTAACGGGGAATGTGTCGATTGTGGAGACGTCGTCTCCACCACTAGCCAGAGCCGAGTGTGGATTTCTTGGAGAATTGGGATGCATCCCCACAATATAGGGCGCTAATGATTGAATGTCACATCCATGCATATCAGTAGCTACTCAAAATTACGTACCTTGCATAGGATTCTTGCCAAGTACGTAGTCCAGTTGACTTTGAGCATAGCTCTGAATGAAAGCTGGATGAGTAGTAATTCACGACGCTCCTGACTCTACATTACCAAATAAGAAGTTTGCTTAGCAGGGGTGGACGCAATTTGGGCATATCTTGTCATCAACATTGCAGCATTGAGAGCAGGATTGATGCTTGCGTCGTCAGAATCGCCGTCATAATAAAGAAGGCCGGCTGTGATACGTCAGTCTTAGTATGGGGGAAAAAATCTTATTTTCCGTGGTGAAAACGTACCACTTGTTAGGTATCCCGGCCCTTGTTTATTGACGATATTGTCAAAGTAGCGTTCTGCCTCGGCACGCCACGTAGATAAATTTCCACCCACAGTAGAGTTTGACTGGGATATCTGCGCAAAAAGGACAGCGAGCCCAGGAGTCTTTGAGTCCCAATTAAAAACTTCGTTCTGCCCAGCAAGTTTAAATTTGGAATAGTAGTTCTCAGCTTGTTGGTACAGAGAGGTTGAATTGGTAACCCAGGAGAGCACAAGTGCTGCCATCGTTAGTTCGTCTGCGTACGAAGAGGAACCATAACTAGCTGCAATTGCTGGTACTGCTATTTGATAGAGCTGTTGCCCTCCTGTTGCGTTGACAGCGAATGAGTAGAGCTGCTGGGCATGTGTCAGCAAAGTATCCGCATATGATGAATTTTGAAGTGATGCTGGGGATGAATATGGTCCACCAAAAGATCTGTGGTAATATAAGCCAGCACAAGTAGAGAATGCAGCTGACGCTCCCGCAGCAGCATCGGTCCCAGGATTTGTGGAATTGATCTGGAATGACGGGCGGTTTGAAGGAATGTTCTCATCGCCACCCCAATATGCATCATCAACATTCGCTGGGGGTACCGTAAGTGAAACCACATAAGACTGATTTGGGAATAGACTAACTGTCCCCCACGAGAACATATAACGTGTTTGCGGCTGGATGCGCCTATGATGTGTTAGGGGGCAGATGCAGGAATCAAACAAGTCAATGGCACACTTTCATTAGCCAATTGAGGCCCCATCGCAACATGTCATCGAGATACGCAGTTTGGTTCGTTGCGTCATAACCTTAGGAAGGTTGATTTAGGGGGCTCAAATGAAAGCAAAGCCATCCATTTACCTTGTCCGGAGTCTATGGCACCCCAGCATATCGATTGCAATACAGCACTCTGGAGCCAAGTTAGAAATCTCTCAAATAACGTGGTTAACCTGCTGACCAGTGGAAACGTTGCTTTGATGTAGTCTGCCTCGCGTTATTAGTCTCGCAATTGCGGGGCAACATTGCTCGTCACAAACCTCCTGCATCGAAATAACCCCCTAAAACCGAAATCAATTTGATACGCCAAAGTGAGTGTTTTAAAAACATACCACTCAGATCCAGACCAACGTCTTTCCCATCATTCTCGGTGCTCGAGTTTCGCCACGGAACGCGGTTGGTGGAAGGAAGAGCTCCACTTCTCTGTTCTTCGTAAAAGTACAATAGAATTCCTAGCATATTTGACCACTGCGGGTTTGGCTGCCCAGATGTCCGTAGCGCCCCGTCTGCGAGGTTCGGAGGCATATAAGGCGGGTATGGAAGGGCCAGCTGAGCATGGATAGACCGTAAAAAAATTACATAGAGCAGCACCAGGCTGCGTAGGAGCGTCGCGAGCATTTCTAGATCGTTACAGTGGTACAAGTACAAGTTCAAGTCCAAGTCGTGCAGTTCATTCAAGCTGTGTTCACACTTTTGATTAACCCCATCCACTGTAATATTACGTCACGTGTATATTACCTTTGTTAACGTTCCTCGTTGAGGCTCAACGTTTCAACCTCATCGGAACGCGATAACTTGCACACACAAGTGTGATTTGATTTCCTCTAGCGTACGTTCCCAATCCTCCATTCGTCACTGCTTTTCCTACTCGAAACAATCGTTTATGTACAAGTCTTTTTGGGCAGGGGCTGAAACGCAACTTGGGACTTTACGCTCAGTCAAACATGTTCCTCGGCACAAAACATCTTGCGAAAAATTCTTCAATGCATCTTTTGGCCTGTTGATCTTATGACAAACACGTGGATTATGCACACCCATACTTCACCGCCAGGTCTATTCATCCCCATGGATTACACCCTAGGTCGCCAGTGAAATAATGGTTTCATTGGATCAAATCGCTGGTGAAATTCACACATCTTCAGTGTGAATTATATGTTTTTCGCATGTTCCGCATGCTACCCAAGTCAATACCTCGGCCTAGATTGAGAGCCTGGATTCATTCTGGACACGCGTTCAAACGGAAGTAAAATCCCAATACCTCGAGGTCAAGTCTTTAAAAATGCTCTACACTTGAATCTCCTGCAGAAACTCTTTCCGCATCTTGAATCTCGTGACATGTATCCTAATGCAAGTGAAGCAACGAGCGAACATTGTCCAGCATTGGCTTTTCAGCCTCAAGTTCACCGAGTGTACGTTGAGCATTAAAGCCTGGATTAATCTAACTGTTGGATCTAGTGACTACTGCTTCGAACAACTAAGAGGTGCGTCTGTGTCCTCTTTTCTCCCTTACAACTTATTGAACGGCTTGAAGGCGAAATTTTGAACTTATTAAACAATGAAACTGTGTACTCTGACAAGATCCGGCAACTCGAAGAGGACTTGACTGTCTGGAAAAGGGCTTACAACGATGTTAATACAGAAAGGCTTCAACTTGAAAAATCGAAGCAGGATGCTGCGAAGGAAAAGGAAGACCTAGAAAATCAAATCAAGGCATGTATCCAGTCGCAGTCCATTCTTATCTAAAACTTTCCTCAATAGGGATTCCGTATCATAGCCCTCCTTGATGGAGACGGTGTCATATTCTCCCCAGACCTGATTGCGCAAGGCAGGACGGGCGGTCATGCAGCAGCGCAAAAGCTCACCGACTCTATCTTACACCATTTATCTTCTAACTTCGGAGCTAATCAGTATCAACTTTGGGTGTATATATTCTTCAACAAGCGTGGACTGGTCGACGCTTTTGGACGGGCAGGGAACCTGATCGCAAAGACGAGATTTGACGATTTCATGATGGGATTCAACCAAGCGGCGGAACGATTTGTGATGGTAGACGTTGGTGACGGCAAGGAGGCAGCTGATGCTAAGATTAAAGGTGATCTTCAACTACGTACCTCAGTATCTCGGTATCCTGATCAACATTTTCTTTTCTTGTTAAGCCCGACTGGAAGACGAACTACGCTTACCTCAAACTTTTAAAATTGTCTTCGGTGGTGAGTATTGAAGCTCTGGTTATGATCCTCCGTGCTCATCATACAATGACATTAGGATGCCATGACAATGGTTATGTCATGAGTCTCCGATCTCAAATCACTGCTGGTCTAAAGCAGAAGTTAATCCTTTTACGAAGCTACACTGAGATGGCGGCAGGCATCGTAGACCTCGAGCTTCCCGTTTTAACGATACCTGAGTTGTTTGTGGAGAAGAAACTCGTGATTCCTATGCAACCCATGCAGCATGCGCTCATCGGACCAGCTATGCCCTCAAAACCCTCCCATATTGGCTCAGTTGAGAGCTCGACATCCTTGCCAAGCTCGGTGGTCCTTTCCGGACTTCAAGGTTCTTGCGGCGCCAGCACGCCTGAACCCATCCCAGTAGTTGCGAATCCTCTACGTCGATCTTCTCTGCCGTCGAGCTACTCTTCTGCGGTGCAAATGACGCAGAAACGTATTCCAACACCAGATTTGGATTTCAGCGATAGCACCCCAAGCGAGGCGAGCGATGATTCCTTTGAACCAACGTCAACATTCCGGGGCTCGAGACACGTTAATCCAAATATCGTAAGTTTTGATGCTGTCATTTCGAAGTTTTTAGAACGGAACTAACTTTATATATGATCAGCCCTTGTCCAAACGTAGGTTCATAGAGCACTCTCTCATCCGGGATCTAGCGCTGATGCCAATCTGCTAAAGATAAACCGCCTCCGTGCACCTTGTTCTACCTCGCAAACTGCAAGCACGGTGCTGATTGCAAGTATAGTCATGACTACCTACTGGAAGAGGAGCATTTTAAAGAGATACGTTTGAATGCAAAGAAGGCACCATGCCCTGCTATAAACAAAGGTTGGCTTGATATGATTCTGCTTCGGATTGATAAGGTTCTGACTAGATCGCAGGAGAGCTCTGTGTATGGGGAGACAATTGCTGTTATGGACATTACTGTTCGCTATCTACGAAATGTCATTTCCTCAAACAGGGACGCTGCAAATTTGTAGGAGGTGAGTTGTTTCGATGATTTGAAATGACGGGTGCTAATTAGTTGATCTCAATCTAGCTGATATGCATAAGGAACCGAAGATGAATCGCGAAGAAGCTTAGGTGGGCGAGGAGAATGGATGGTCGCATAGATTATGATGCACGGACAAGTATGCGCTATATGAGATGCATTATGTATAGTATGAAGTTGGTCAGGCCGGTCAAAGCTCCATTTATTTAAACTCAGCGAAGTTGATCGAGGTCAAAATGCTTCCGCGGGAACCCGACAGACGAAATGGCTCAACTTCTGAAATCAGACACAGATGTTGGGCGTATCCTTGATGCAAAAATCATGATGGAATGGCTCACAGCAAAGATATCTGTATGTGTTTGGGGAGACGCGCTTATATTGCCAGACACAGTTTGCTGCCAGCGGATCTGTTCGTGTGACTTTCGAAGCTTCCTACGCAACTTGCCCGTTCTATTGGTACCATTTCTGGCGATAGAACCCCGGAGAAGCTGCCGTTAGCTCTTTTGTAAATAGAAGGCCGTCGTACTTAAAATCCACTCCACGTTTACTTACTCAAACGCCTTCATTCCCGCCTCCCTTCCCTTCCCTTGTTTTTTTAGCCAGCCTGACATGGCGACCCAACCGCCGGCAGAGGCCAGCCAGCAGCTTTGGTACGCCTCATATTATGCTCTGTAGCGTGGACTCACGTCTGCGCCTATCCTTTCACCAGGGACGAGACACTGAGCAGACTTTTGAGTACATGAGGGTTCTTCCTGAATCAGCCTCCCATGTTAACTGACGCATTCTTGAACCAGATCTCTCTGCAGCTACGGTTAAGCGGAATACAGATCTTGAAAATCGAGTCTCAGAGCTCGAGGTTGAGCTTTCGGTTTGGAAGCAAGCTCATTCGGTCGCCCTTGAAGCTTCTGAGCGCGAAACTAAAGCACATAATGTGCAAGTCTCGGCTTTGAATCGTCAAATTTCAAATATGGATTGTTTTAGAGGAGTATGTACTGATTTCTTACACTTACTACACTGACTCTTAATCTGGCCCACAGAATTTATATCCTCTTATTTTGTGCGTTGTCAACGGCGACGAGAACATATTTATTCGAGACCTCTTGATTCAAGGAGAGCATGGCGGAAAGGCAGCTGCTCAACTTCTCACTAAATCTATTGCCGAATATCTATCTAATCAAGATGTTCAAATTTTCGGGCGGCTCTCCTTCTGGATTACTGTATACTTTAACAGGTTGGAATTGGAACAACTCCTCACAGTGCACAAAATCTGTACTTCGGAACAATTGGAGGGATTTCTTTCAGTGCGTATCTCTCTTTCCGATGAATTGGTACGAGGAAATTAACCTAACTATTCATCTAAAGGGATTCAGCCAGTCCTCTCCGCGATTCCTGATGGTCGACGTTGGTTACAACAGGGAAACAATTGACTCTAAAATAAAAGGTAGCGAAAGTTCTTGACTTCAACCCAACTTTAACTGATGTCGAACCAGAATATTTGCAAACTTATACCCGCTTTCCGCAAACACTGCGCATGTTCTTTGGCTGTAAGGAACCTTACATTCACAAATATCCAGCAAGATAAATTAATGGACAAGTTCCAGGTGGCCATTCGGACATCTCAGGTTATATGTCAACGCTCAGCATCTTGGAAAAAGAGAAACTTTTAGGGAAGATGGTTCTCATTCGTTCATCCAATGAGATGGAATTGGACCCAAGGCTTCCGACTCTTCCTCGGTTAACTATAGAGGGATTATTCATGGCAGAAAAACCATCGGGACGAGGGTTTCCAAAACTCTCCCCTTTGACCGTGAGCTCGTTCAGCTCCGTAACAACAAATGGTGGACTCGTAAGCCCGCAGTCCCCGGCTCGAGTAGCTGGACGCCTGATCGATCCTTCTCTGGTAAGAAATGTTTTAGTGATTATCAGTAACGTGTCAGGTCTCACAGGTTTATTTTAGCCTTTGCACAGACGTAGGTAATTTCATGTCCTGGTCGCTAGGTTGGACTGAAAGGAGCCATAGAAAATCCGCCGCCTTGTAACGAACATTATCTGATGACTTGTTCCAAAGGGGTAAGGTTTTGAGCCCCCGTTTATGCGCAACGCTCTTATTCCTCCACCCAGGCGGCGATATGCAAATACTCCCATGACTACATCCTAACTCCAGAGCAGCTCACATTACTTGCGAACAACGCGAAGAAAGCTCCATGCAACTGGTTAAAAACTGGTACGCCCCGCACTGAAGCGAAGGACTGAATCCAGCTGCTGATGAGAATTGCAGGCGTTCAGTGCCCATATGGAGAGAATTGTTGCTGGGGCCACGTCTGCCCAAATGGTCCTAAGTGCTTTCATCTAAGCAAAGGAAAATGCTGGTTCAAAGGGGGTGAGAATGATTCTGAGCCCTGATCCTTACTGTTGTTGACTTCATATGCAGAGGCAATGCACTCTTCGAGTCCTGTCGTTTCCAACAATGATAGGCCTTCCTCGACAGGATCGACTCACAGCTTAAATTAAACGATTTTTTGTGAAGGCGTGCGGGGCCCTCGATTCTATGATATACCAAGATTTTCCGATGCGTTTCTGGTTTCCTTCGATTCGTTGGACGTTTGTAAATCATTTTCGGATGGAGTTTAGTTGCATTGACTACACGGTGGAAAAGTTAGCTATTTGGTCAGAAATATGTATGTTTTCTGACCCTGTCACTATGTAGTGGAGGGGAACTAACCGGGTGCATATTTACACATTGATTGTACATTGGGATTCGTTATTGTAAATCACAGTTTGGAAGCAGATAGGGCACTTGGTGCACTGTGGGCTCACATATTATAAGGACCCCAATGGTTGTAGCGGTATAGTTGAACTATTCATGTGGCAATTCCATCTGATTGCGGCATCTGGCGCGTGTGAAATCGATCGCGATATGTGGAAGTCGTTTAAAGCCTGCACACTTTGGTTGGGCAAGTCAACCTACCTTATACCACTACAAGTTTATAAACATGAATGTAAGTTTATATTATCTTGGTTATCGATGCAAGTTGAGTTGACCAACACCTAGAACGACGACAACGAGGATCTCCAGCCTACCACCACTCCTGGTGCGGTCATCGGCACCTCCAATTATAACATCGGCTCACTAACATTCAATTCTAGGCTACAAAGTCAGTGCTGCCAAGTCCGCAGACGAGTATGCCAAGCTCGATGCTGAAGATGAGAGCTTGGCGCGTTGGAAGGCGTCACTGGGCATAGTTCCTGGTGCCGCTGCTGGCGATACGAGTCTTCCCAAGGTCAACCCTGCCTTATTATGCCAAAATAGAAAACCTCTTATGCGTAGTCGTTCAGGTCACAGTATTGACGCTCGAGCTTAAATCTAAGACTTTGCCCGCAGGCAAGAAGATCGCCTTCGATCTTAACGACAAGGCTCGCCTCGCAGACACCAAGAAGAATCCTATCATTATCAAGGAGAAATCTGAATATAAGTGAGCCCCAAGGGAAAAATCAATCTTGTTCGGGGAGTTAACCTCGTTATGAAAGTGTGCAGATCACCTTCAAGGTCAACCACTCCATAATCTCGGTATGCCAATGTACATTTGCGTCAAGGCCAAGGAAATATTGACGTATCGTGGTGTTTAGGGTGTCCGATATATCCAAGTCGTGAAGAAGGCTGGCATACAAGGTATGTCGATCAAGCTGTGGCACGCCACTCTACCCATGAACTCATCTATCCAATAGTCGATAAGCTTGAGCAAATGCTTGGATCATATGGCCCACATCCACAAGGCGAAGCATACATAAAAAACTTTGAACCCGAAGAGTCGCCCTCTGGTCCACTATTTCGAGTGGGTGCCTACCACGTCCGTAGCCGTGTAATTGATGATGATGGTGAAGTCTATGCTGGTGCGTTTGTCACCATATTCTTTGACTCACTGATTTATCGGTATTGTGAATAGACTGGGAATGGTCTTTCAAGCTGGCGAAGGAATGGTGAAAGACTGATACCATAGCCCCCGATCTGCGTTCATGTTCATTGTCACTTCACATCCGCTCTGCACCGTAGTTTCTGGACAATTTCATACCCATTCTTGTATCACAAGGGATCCAAATACGTACCATGTATTCATCCGAGGGAGTCGTTGATTTTGAGTGTGAAACCAAGCCTATTCGGACTTTGTTGGTCAAGCTGAAGGCCAACTTTGTTGACCCATGACTGTGACCATCTATGGTGGTAGATGCCTAACGCGTCTTCATCTAAACCTTTCTCGGATCCCCAGATGTTCACAAACCTCCAGGACGCCTCTCAGTCGACTTTATTCCCCGTGTAGTCGCACTCAGACGCGTTTTTCAACTTCTTCTGCACTCCCCGTTGCTAAATCATGGGTGGACCAACTACCTCAAAAGGTTCAACCATATTTTTATTTGACACGTATAGATAAACCTATTGGAACCCTCCTACTTTTCTATCCCTGCGGTTCGTCATTTGGATTTCTGCAACTCGTGAAATCGTCTCAAACAGCTTTCCATGTAGCATGGTCCATCTCAATGGCTGCCTATGCGCTTCAACTACCCTACACAACGCCTCTTACATTTATTGGACTCTTTGGCCTTGGGGCAGTTGTCATGCGTGGGGCAGGATGTACAATCAACGATATGTGGGACAAAAATCTCGACAAGGCTGTTGGTGAGTTTAGATAGTAAAACTATCCAAGTATCGATATTGAAAAGTCTAGAGAGAACCAAAACCAGGCCATTGGCAAGAGGGGACATTACTTCTACCCAGGCCCTCGTATTCTTGGGAGCACAGCTAACCGCAGGGCTTGGGGTGTTGACCCAACTGAATATGTATAGGTACTGGTTCCCTTTGTCAACGTCCTCCAGCACTAAAATTATGTTACCCATAGCATCTTACTTGGTGCTTCGTCTCTATCCCTCGTCACGATTTATCCATTTATGAAGAGGATAACACATTGGCCTCAGGCTGTGCTTGGTGCGACTTGGACGCATATCTTTACGTATGTCGTCTGACTGTGTTTATCTAGGCCTTGCTTTCAATTGGGGAGCATTACTTGGCTGGTCAGCTGTGGCAGGAACCGTCAACTGGGCAGTCTGTCTTCCCCTATATGCTGGTGGAGTTTGCTGGACACTTGTCTATGACAGCATTTACGCCCACCAGGTACCGGCGCCTTGATTCCCTCACGTATTTGTTGCTGACACTTCGTCCAGGACAAATCGGACGATATCCACGTTGGAATCCGTTCAACTGCCCTTCTTTTCGGAGATCACTCTCGTTTTATCCTCAGTGGCCTGTCCGCTTCAACGCTCTCGCTGATATCATATGCGGGTTACTTGAATGGCCACGGAACACCTTTTTACCTGGGAATGGGTCTCGCCGCTGTCCAGCTTGCGCGCGTTCTTCGAAATACTGACTTTGACAATCGACCCAGTTGCTGGAAAGGTTTTGTAGGATGTGGTTGGGCAGGTTTCTGGATCTGGATGGGTGCTCTGGGCGATTATACTATGTTAATGTACTTTTCGTAGATGAAACAAGTAAACATCTTTAATATATTCATGAGAAGGGCGTGTACATCATTGGTCTCGTCGAGGCTACATGAGTAATTAGATATGTTAAAACTACGTACTAGCTACTCCATAGAAAGGAACAACAAACAACAAATGGGTAGGATTGAATCTAAATGTGAAAAATGCAGGGGTGAAATACAAATGCAAATGCTGGAGACCACGAAGGAGAAAAGGAGAAAAACTCATGCAGAACTGCTGTACGAGACAACAGGTCGTAAACGGGATTTGAGCCAGCCTTTGAAGCCAACAATAAATAGCGTCCAGCAGAAAGCAAAGCAAGTCACTGCAACAGCAACATTCATGAACATCATTACATCTGTACAAAAAATGAGACCCAACATCGAGAAAGAGATAAAGAGAACATACCATCTCGACCACGTCGCATCGCAGCAATCGTAATTTCCTCGGTTGAAAATATGAAAGTCAGACCACCGCATGCTAGGAAAAAGGCGCCTAGAGCTTCGGTTGGAGGCCGCGAAGGAAGAATAGACTTGGGAGGAGAAAGCCAAAGGAAGAAATATGTGAAGCATCGCAGAACCGAGAAAGCAACCAGGAGATTTCCCCACAGAGCGTGAATTTGAACCTGATAAGGCTGTCAAACCATGTGTCTTTCAATTAAAAGAAGCATAACAGACCTGGAAGAGATAAGTTTGGGCATGAGCCGCCATGGCCGCACCGGTTACACCGATGACAAGGGCAGGGAAGGGATTGAAGCTTGCGGAGTAACTCGGAGGCTCCTCCACAGCATCTTGGGAAACATGGTCGGATCGTATTGAAGCGAAAGTGGAAGCTGCAAGCCAACGGCGAATTCGCTTGGATTCGATACCCATACCTAAGATTGGTTAGAGTTGTGTAACTTTGAATGATACGCTCAAGCTTACCAATGAGGCCGGCAAAGCAGAACATCACTGCGATGCCGATATGTTGTATCTGCTTCGTCGTGAATGGGTCACCTGCATTGGCTCCGAACCTCTCCATCCACATATTGGTTGCGCCATACAAAAAGATCACGAAAGATTCCGTGAACTCCGCGGATACATTATTCTTATTTGGGGATCGATTCCATGCCCATCCAAGTTCAGCGAACGACCCAAGGAAACGGGCAAAGGTGACAAGCCCATACGACCAGAAAATCCCACCCTCTGTGAACGTTGAATAACCAGGAAATCGGGAGAAAAATGTCAACGTACTGATCAAATGCGCGAGGCAACCATTCACATAATTTTCACGACATCCACCTGGAAAAGTTCAGCCTCCTATGCATGATAGTAATCCTACTCCTGAGACGTACCAGTGTAGATAACGATGCCCATTAGGGTCTGTGCAAAACCCGCAAAGACCAAAAACCGTTCTGTGACCGCAAATGTCGCCTTGCCGATGCGTCGAAGAATACCAGCTTTTGAGGCCAAAGCACCCTTGACATCATGAAGCTTGTCCAAAGACCGCGTCGGTGAAGGAGTTCCATAGAGGGTTCCTTCTGAAGCAGTCGACGCCTTGCGATAGTGTCGACGGTGATGACGGTGAACGTCGTTGGCCCATTGCGCTGTATCTCCAGTGTATTCATCGATCGGGTCGAGATCTCCCGATTGCCGGTCAACCCGAGAAAAACTGATTTTAGCCTCTTCAAAGTCTTCTGGTTCCTCGACCAAACCAGTGTATTCAGGACCAGAGGAGTCGTGGTCAACTTTTCGTCCTAGGATCGCGGATTGCCAAAATGCCTTGATTGAGAATTTCTCGCCACTTCTGAAGAACGCGACAATGCGACGGAAGAGGTTGAAAATGTCGATGGCAGAGAGTGTCAGAGCAAGGAGGAGGGTGAGGTATCCTTGCTTTGTATGTGCGGCGCCTGTATACCCAAGTCAATTTGCTGAAAAATCGAGACAGAGTTAGATGGTGATGTCGACGAACCTTCGTACCTATGAACAAAGAGTCCATCAGAATTTGAAAGCACCTGACGCAAGTTCTGCGGATCACTTACATATTAGGCGTGAGCTTTTTGTACAGACCACTTGACGCGCAACCAAGTGCACATAACGCCCAAAATGCAACAACAGCTAATCCACGCCCAGCATGCTTAACAGACCGCATGGCAATCCCTGAATAGATCAATAAGGTTTGGGGCTTCCGTACACTTTGAGCCGCAACATACCCATAGGAAGAGCAACAAAGAAAGCCAGACTCATGAAAATGATGTGAGCCATCATCAAACCAGGATACCTGGTACCCTCACCAGCACCTTCGAAGTCGATGGTGTAATATGACTCGGGTGTCGGGGCATGATACATTGTAACCTCGGTCTCATTTAGCATAGTGAGGGGGGCTGCATGAGAATTATGATTGTGCATATCGCCATCTCTGGGGACCAAGACATCGGAGGCATGGACGCTCGCGACGAAGAGCACAGCTATGAGGGCTAGACCATTGAGATGTGCATGGGCCCACTGAGAAGGCATGGCGGGGAAGGCTGGGAAACGGGGAAGCTGGACGGTTGAGTCAGACTGGAGGATTTATATGGCGTAGAAGATGCTTGATGGGCCGAGATAATTGATGATTTTATGGGATTACAGTCAGCAGAAAACAAAAGTTCCGGAGAAAGGATCAGTTGCCATATTTTATTAGTGAGCGCCGAGGAGTTCTTAAGTTTCGAGACGTTTCGGAACGTGTGCTTTACGATCTGGAACGATGACGTCTCGCGTAAGTTGGTCCTTATTTGTTTTCGCCACCCGCAACTAATAATGCCACCTCTCCTCGATCCTACCCGCCATGTCCTTCTACAACCCTCTTCCTCTAACCTCCAGCCTCTCCTTGACGTTGCTAGCTTCAGTACATACCACAATATCATCCAATTTGCCACAGCCGACCCGTGACTCAGCAACACGGCGTAATGATTACGTATTTTTTCTTTTGTGGCCTCTGCCGGTGCCGAAGAATTTTTCGCAATTCCGACCTGCTGGATACCTTGTGCCCTTTTATTTCTCAGATATATTGCCTCCTGATCAAAGTAGGGTAGCCACGCAGCATTCACGTTGACACGCGTTCCTTGTCTCAGGGTTCAAAACGTTCATGGCCTTTTGGGAACGCGCCCAAAGTTTCGTATGGGGCGCAAGGCCTCCTACCAAAATCGAGAGGCGTCTGCTTTTCAAAATTGATTGGTTTATCCTTTCTTATTGTTGCCTTGTGGTACGTCCGCTCATTCCGATATTCAGAAGATCAAAGGGTGATCGCACTTGCCTGAAAAGTATTTTACCAACTGTGAGCGTCAATTCAGCTTATGACGCTCCGAAAATGACCAAAGGCTAGATCTCGACCGTTCAAATATTTCAAATGCCTACGTTTCAGGGATGAAAGAAGAGCTGAGTATGTATGGAACCCAATACAATGTAAGGAATGGGAAAGCATCTCCCAAAGTTGATATTGACGAGATGCTGCGTTGCAGAAAATTAACACCATCTTTACTTGTGGTTACATCGTCGGGATGATACCCAGTTCGACAGTCGTTTTGATGTGCTTGACACACCTCTGACAATGAGCTGTAGACAACCTTATGCTGCAAGTTGTGCCACCTCGGATATGGTTTCCAAGCATGCAGATTGTCTGGGGTGTTCTGACATTTGGGTAAGTAGAGACTACTCTCTAGCTTGATACGTTAGGACAAATTCCCCATCAATCTAGCACATCAGCTGTCCATTCAGTCCAGCAGGTCTGTCTACCTTTTTTCAGCGAAACTACAAAATTTAACCGGGAAATCATAGATCTACGTCATACGATTCTTCCAAGGAATTGCAGAATCTTCGACATTCGTTGGCTCTCACTACATTCTCGGATCGTAAGTCCCTCGCGTTCTTCTGTTGGCGCGCATGTATAATAAACTTGGTGATAGGTGGTATAAACGAAAGGAACTTGGCAAGCGATCTGGTATATTCACTAGCTCTGGGTTGATCGGAACTCTGTGTGCCACTTCCACCACAATTCATTCATGAACAAAGCTAATCTCCTCTCCTGACCCAGTTTCTCTGGCATTCTCCAAGCGGCAGTGTACAAGTAAGCACCTGTATTGACCCCTGTCAGATTAATAACAGCTCATGTTCTATTCTATAGAAACTTGAGTGGAACCTCGGGACGCAGTGGCTGGCGATGGTTGTAAGTTCAACTCCTGATTCGAAGATGAGATGCCAACGTACCCCGATCTTGTCAGATTCATCATTGACGGCGTCATTACTCTGCCAATTGCTCTTTATGGATTTCTGATATTTCCGGACCTGCCTGCCACCACCAAAGCCTTTTACCTTACACCCGAGGTGTGCTGTCACTTTATCTGACGCAATTTGCGGAGATATAACGGTGTTTCTCATGCTTTATATTTTTCTCTTTTTCTCACTCAGGAGCGAGACCTGGCCTACACACGGCTTGAGAAAGAGGTTCAGGTGAAACGTCAACCATTATCTTGGAGTTTGGCTCGGCGCGTTCTCACGCGGTGGCGATGGTATGGATGCAGTCTGCTTGTATGTCACGATGTCCCCTTCCTGCCCAACCAAGCACCCATCTACCCCCTTATTAGTTTGCTATCTCCGGGGAGACGGAGAGCTTCGGGTCTAACAATCTGATGGGCCAGTGGTTGAAAGCCATAGGTGGTTACACCGTGGAACAGATAGGTTAATATCGTAGCCTCGTGGTCCTTTTTATTGTTTACTAACCAACTTTAGACTACTACCCTTCAGGAGCGACTGCAGTCGGAATCGTCTCCACCCTTGTTTGTGCTACATGGACCGACCATACCGCAAAGCGATGGCCTGTGCTCGTGTACATGTGTGTCGCATGCATCACGGCGGCTATCTGCATCCTTGTTTGGAGTAGTCCAACAGGTCTCAAGTTTTTCGCGTACTGTGAGTGATGGGCCCCACACCATTGACCTTCTTTTGACATCCCAATTTTGATTTCTGAAACTACGGTCGTGTCTGTCTAGATATCGCGTCGGCATCGTATGCCGGGCAAGCGACCACTTTCGCGTAAGTTGCCGTTGCAATGATGGAAAACAACAGAAAGATGTGCATTTGACTGATTTCAACACAAAGTTGGGCAAACCAAATCTGTGCAGACGATGATCAAGAACGCGCGATTGTTCTTGCGTCGATGAAGTGCGTTATGTTTTCAACATGTAACGTCGCAACCACGACTGACATCTTGTTCATCGACCTCCTCATCAGCATGTGGAACAACGCCGTAAATGCCTGGTGGCCGCTTATCTTCTACAAGGCAACCGACGCACCGCGGTTCACGAAAGGTATGATAGCTATGATATGCGTGAGTGTTGCTACCCTTGCTGTCACCTGGCTCGTGTGGTTCTTGGAAAAACGAGATCAGAATCGAACGGCCGAAGGTCGGCGCACTTCTTATGATGATGAAGACAAGGAAGAGTGAATGACATGGAATGGAAGAGATGAAAAAAAAAAAATGTTTGACGGCACCTTTCCGTACTTTCTTTGTGTTGTACCTGGTGAGAAAACAAATACATAATGTCACAACTGTAAGTAACATGGGAACTGCTGCACAGCAGTAGATTCAGATCAAATGCGCCAGGTGGCGAGGGGTATACAGCAACTACATAGTACTACTAACATTACTTTCTGAGGGGGGGGGCGATGATAGGGCCCAAACGACTGGGATCGATTACTCATTGGCAACCTGGGATGACCACATTATGTGAGTACAACGTCAACGCACACATGCCAGTACAGGAGACCACGAACATACCTTCAAAGCCTTCGGATCTTCTTCGTCCTTATCCTCAATACTATGACTGGCCACGGGTTGAGCCTGAGAAGGCATGTACGGCGCCAAGTTTGGGCCCCAGGAGATAGCTTCACCTGAAGCCAGGCTAGGCAACATCTCCTGAGGAGCCGAACGCGGATGCTGGCCAAGTGGGCTCACGGACCTCGCAGGCTGCTGAGGGATCTTCAGCCCACGATCCGTATAACCGTATCCAAAGCCCGCGGCGAACGGGTACGCCGCCGCCGCTCCATTTGCACCAGCGCCAGGTCCAGCGCCAGGTCCAATGCCATTGCCATTGCCATTGCCATTGCCATATCCAGCAATAGGCGGCGGGGGCTGATGATTCATGCTAACATTAGTGGCGCTCACATGATCGCCGCTCCCGCTCGTCCGGGGGCTGCCAAACCCAACGGACATCCTGTCCTTCTCCGCGCCCGCGCCCGAGCCGTAGTGGTCATTGAGCCCGGGGTCGAACGAGATGGCCTCGCGGAGGAGCTGGTTGTTGCGCCGGCGGCGGAGGGCGCAGGTGCCGATGACGAGGAGGAGGACGAGCACGAGGGCACCGAGGAGGCCGAAGACGGTGCCGGAGAGGGCTTTGTTCTGGAGAAAGGCTTTCGAGGTGGGGGCGGGTGTGGCGGTGGACGACGAGGTGGGAGCGCCGACGAAGGTGGTGATGGTGTGGACCTGGCCGTCCGAGGTCGTCTCGTAGATGGATTGGGGCGTCGGTGTCGGTGTCGGTGTCGGTGTCGGTGTCGGGGTTGGGGTGGAGGAAATGCTGGTGGAGGTGCTGGTGGTGGAGGGGATGGAGGACGTAGAGTTCGTTGACGTGGAGCTAGACAAAGAAGAAGGCAAGGACGAAGAAACAGATCTGTCGGATTGGAAATCGTAGTCGCTGCGAAAAGGTAAGGCACGTACTCGCTCAACGAAGCTGTCGGGGAGGCCGACGGAGATCTGGATAGATAAGCATTATCAGCTCTGATTTTCCAATGATTTTTTTTCGGGCAGCGGCTCACGATGAAGTAAGGCCAGGAAGAAGGGTTGTCAAGGGAAGGCTCAAACTGAGCACCGGAGTCTCAGTGGAGGGCGTCCTGCGCACCGTCTCCCGTCAACTCGCCATCCACAGCGAGACCATAGAGAAAAAAAATGCACTCACAAAACTTCGCTAAAAACTATCCCCGTCTCTTAGAAACACAGAGATTTCGGAAACAGATACAAGAACTCACGACTGGAGAAGAACCCTCGCCTATTGGCATGCGTCCATCCGTTTCTTGGCCGATGCGACATGCCGTGGGTATAAAATTTCAGTTACAGAGGGAAAGTAAGCGTCAAAAGAGCGTGGCTTGAGGGAAAGGGGACACAGGAGAGAGCCCCGAATCCAAAATCCAAGACAAATATAGCAGTTTAAGAGACAAAGAGAGGGAAGGGGGGAGGGGCGAACAAAGCGCGGAGCTGGGATAATGTAGGGAGTAGACGCAAGCCCGTCATAGGCAAGATGGCTTTATTCACACTCCACAAGAATAGCATGAATGCGGGGCTCAATCATGGAGCACATCAAATTAGTGGTACGCGTGATTTTTTCCGCCTCAAGCCGTTGGCATCACAACTGAAGTGCAAATGCCCTGCAGTATAAGAGAACCGAATTGAGTATTAGGCTTCTAGGGGCTTATGAGGACAAGGGTAACAAGCGTGCAAGTTGAGGGATGGACGTTTGTTGCACAGTTGGCAACAAAAAGCTTCAAGGTGTTACGCGAGCAAGGCAAATCAATCTGCAGGAAGCCTAAATCTTTTGTTAAAGATCATTCATCGTCCGAAGAATAATACCGCGCCACTCCAGCCTAGTAACAACACTCCAAATGGTTCCGCACGCACGTCATAAGTAGTAGCACGCCCACAGCGACAATGACATAACGCCGTGGCGTGGCGTAACTGGCGTTGAACACAATTACCCGCGCCTCTCCGTCCACTCCCACCCATCCACGCGTTGCGACGCGATGTCCTCCCCGTCAACATCCTCAAACATCCTCACGCGCCACAACGCAATAGCCACAGCGGCCGTATCCTCCCTCCGCACGCTCTCCCCATCCGAACTAGCGCCCGAGCACAACAAAAACGCGTGACTCGCTTTCCCCATCCCGTCACCAGCGTCAGCCCCAGTCCCAGTCCCCGCACCCGCGCGCCCCTCCACGGCCTCCACCGCCAAAACGCGCTTCCGCAACGCATACAACGCCGCGCGCTGCGAGCGTGCCGGGAAGAGCGCGGGGGCGTTGTACAGCGGGATCTCCTCCTCGGGTAGGACGCCCCTGCCCTCGCGCGGGTCCCACTGCGGGAGACGCACGGGGTACAGCTCGCACGGGGGGTGGGGTGGTGATTTCGGGTTCGGGTTCGGGTTCGGGTTCGGGTTCTCTGGTGAAGGTGACGGAGGGGCCTTGGGCGCGGGGAGGAAGTCCTCCGGTGGGGGCGGGGCGGCGGACATGCTGGGCTCGGGCCTGCGACCCGTGGCGGGGTCTTTCTGTAGCGGGGGGACGATGAGGACGGCGAGTGCGCCGGGGTAGGGTATTCGTCTGCTTTCGCGGATGGCATTCCATTCTGCGCGGGTGAGGCGGCGGATGAGGCGCGTGGGTGTCGCCGTGGCCATGGCCGTGCTGGTGCTGGTGCTGGTGCTGGTGCTGGTGCTCTCCTTCCCCTTCCCCTCTTTCTTCCCCCTCGCCCTCTCCGCCCTCCTGCTCCCCCTCCCCCTCTCCACCTCCTCCGCCAAAATCTCCAACTCCTGCAACACCCTCAGCCGCAACAAATGCGCGACCTGGTCCGCCAGGCGCGCGTGCACGCCCACGCCGTGCGCTGCGCGCCGCTTGACAGACGGGTCCGCGAGCCGCGCGATGGCGGCGCGCGAGCAGAGGGTGTACACTGCCTTGCCCGAGCGCTGTGCGGTGTACTGCGTGTGCTGGAGCCCGTCGGGGAGGAGGGTCTGCGTTTGGTTGCGGTTGGGGCTTTGGGTTGAGTGTTTTGCGTTTTTGGGTGGTGGTGGGAGAGCGGCGGGGGGGAGGCGTTGGATTGACATGCGGATGAGGAAGTCTGTGTTATGTTGGTGTTGGTGTTGGTGTTGGGACTAGGGATACGACGCACCGGATGGTAAGAATCTATTTGTGGTTATGCATTGGCGTAGTGGAGAAGCTAGCATGCGCACTAGACACGGCGTCAGAAAAAAAGCGAGAGACGAGGAAATACGGACAGTAAGGACTAGACCAGAACAAGCGCTCCTCGCGCGTCATACTACCCGCATGCTGACTCGGCGGGAGGGCCTTGTGTCGAATGTAGACGCGCGAGCGTGTGATGGGGTTATTTGGCGGGTCATGCAGCAGTATGGACTTTGGATGGTGCCTCGGCTGGAACGACGGCGGGGGTGGGACGGGGCGTGCGCGCTGCCGTTTACGTGGCAGCACAAGTTTGTCAAAGGACGGTGGCTGGGGTTTGCGTGCGAGGGCAGCGAGCAGACGTGGAAGGATGCGTGCCATGACATAAAATTGATTCCATCAACAATCAACTACATTGCTTCATGGCCCCTATCTCTACCAACTACACTCACCATGTCCTCTCCAGTCACCATCGCCGTCATCGGCTGCGGCCAGCGCGGCAAGGTATTCCACTAACACCAGCACTACCACCCCCGCTCACGGCGCCCACAGAACTATAGCCGATACGCCCAACTCCGCCCAGACGCCTGCAAGATCGTCGCGATCGCCGAGCCGCGCCCCAACACGCAAGCCGCGTTCGCAAAGGAATACGCCATCGACTCGACGCTCGTGTTCCACGACTGGAAAGACCTCCTCGCCGCGTCCGCGGAGACCCTCGCGACCGTCGGCACCCGCCTCGCGGACGCGGTCGTCGTTGCCGTGCAGGATAAGCTCCACCTCGAGGTCACGCTTGCGTTTGCGGAGCAGGGGTACCACATCCTGTGCGAGAAGCCCATGGCGACGTCCCCGGAGGAGTGCATCAGGATGACCGACGCCGTCGCCAAGGCCGGGTGTATCTTTGGCATGGGGCATGGCAAGTCCCTCTTGTGCTTAATGAAGCAAGCTGGTGCTGATCTGCGAGGGCAGTCCTGAGATATTCCCCGTACAACAAGGAACTCACCAAGGTGCTTCGCTCCGGTGAGCTTGGTGATCTGGTCAATGTCGTTCACGTTGAACCCGTGGGGTATTACCACTTTGCACACTCGTTTGTGCGCGGACATTGGTGCAACGAGTCGACGAGCTCGTTCTCGCTTTTGACCAAGAGCTGCCAGTGCGTTGCGCTGTTCTTGTATGATACCGAATGCTGACACGCCGCAGCGACATTGATCTGCTATGCTATTGGTTCTCGCCGCAAGGCCCCGCGCGCGTGTCTTCGTTTGGATCGCTGCAGCATTTCCGCAAGTCTGCGAAACCCGCAGCTGCTGGCTCTGCGACGAGGTGTATCGAATGTCCAGCAGAGAAAGAGTGTCCTTATAGTGCCAAGAAGAGTGGGTTGTTATCTAAGAAGTATGATGCAAAGCTGAATTTCTGTACAGTTTATTTGGAGCCTGTTTCGCGTGGAAACACGAGTTGGCCCGCGTCGACGATCGTGGACGGGGTGCCAGACATTGAGAACATCACTGAAGCACTGAAGAGCGGACCGTACGGGAAATGCGTGTACGAGTCTGCCAACGATGTGGCGGACCACCAAGTTGTAAACCTAGAATTTTCTGGAGGGGCCACAGCATCATTCACGATGGTTGCATACACGTCTTTGATCTGCGACCGGCAGACGCGTCTGCACTTTACGCATGGGGAGATTGTGGGGGACATGGAGTCTTTTGTGGTGACTAATTTCCGAACAGGAGAAAAGAAGACGCATAACCCTGTAAAGGAGCTGGGCGGGGGACACGGCGGGGGAGATTTAGGACTTATTTCTGCGTTTGTAGAGGCAGTGAGGACGGGAAATCAGGAACTGCTTGGGACAGACGTGAAAGAGGTGCTGAGGAGCCATATGACTGTGTTTGCAGCAGAGACTAGCCGTCGAGAGGGAAGGGTTGTTGACTGTGCAGAGTACGAGAAAGAGGTTAGAGGTAGGATGACGTAATGATGTACATTGTAACTTATTCGGGGATGCTCAGCCTGAATTGCTCAGTATGACCACTGTTGTCAATGATCCACGTCGAGGACAAGTCGCTGCTGCTAAGAGATGGCCGTACTCTTGCCTATGCTGACAACGGAAACACGTCCAGCTCTGTGCTTGTCCTGTATCTGCATGGTCCCTTTAGTGTCGGTGATGCATCCCATCTCCCTCGTGCCCTCCTCAATGCACACTACGTAGCGCCCTCTATGCCAGGCTGGGGCCGTTCTTCTCCTCTCGCCTCTGTCTCTAATTATCCAGCTACTCTTGCTGCTGACATCACTGCCCTCATCGCCCATCTTCACCCACACACTCATCACAAACTACGCCTCTACATCTGTGCCCACGCATTTGGCACTGTCCCTGCACAAATACTTTATTCACTACCACATAACAAATTTCCCCTGGCACGTCAACTAGCAGCACTCGTCCTCATCGCTCCCTGCTCACCCCCACACTGCCACCCTGCCTACGCACGTTCCCTCCCTTGGCTTCCCTACCTCCTCGCAGGCCCTCTAGCCCGTTACGTACCAGGCTTCCGTCTCCTAGCAACTCATCTCACCCGCCTCGCCCTTTCCCCCTACCTCTCATCACACGCCTCCGCACAATCCCTCTGTAGCACATACTTCCTTCCCCCCGTCGACCCAGAGCCCTCACTTGACGACAACTCTTATCACGACGATCTCAACCCCCAACAAAACGACCCCAACGACGGCTCCCAAGCAACCCAAGACGAATCTATCCCCACGCAATCCCAGCTCGTATCTAATTTCGGCCGCAACGCCTACCGCAGCGTCGCCGCTTCCTGGCGCGGTTTCACCGACATGCCAATCATTTATCACTCCGGCTGGGGGGCCCACTTCGACCCTGCAAACATCCAGAACACCTGCCCCGTCCTCGTCGTCTCTGCCGAAAACGACTCCCTCGCCCCAAAAGCGATGGCGAATTGGCTCGTCGCGTCTTATAAAAACGCACGCCTCAAAACCATACCAGGCGGCCACCTCTCTGCGTTTTTCCATCTCGACGGCATCTGGTCCGATGTTTTCCAGATGGAAATCCAAGACCCATCATCGTCTCAAATCCACGGCGAATCTTCGCTGATCGACTAACTAACCAACTACATAACAACGTCGATCGATCGACGTCAGCGACCCTGACGCTCAAGCGAGGCCTAGACTTCTGGCTCGGAATCATACATAAGTATACAATTGGTACAGGATACTATTGAACGGACTCTACAAATCGATGTGCGATGTACTTATCTACCCAACCCGTTAGAGCATAATAATCCCATAATGCAGCTTGAATGCAATATATATCAATCCTGGAGCTCCAGCTCCTGTCTTATAATCTCCCGCACCTCCCTGAGGCCTCCGCCTTCGCGCTTCACCCGCCGGGGGCTGCGCGTAACGAGCTCTTCCGCGCTCTCATGTTTGCCTTTGACCGCTGGGCCGGGGCTCGGAGGGGGGGCGGGCATCGACTTCGAGCCGCCCCCGCCTCCTTTCTTTTTAGTTGGCGTGGACTCTATCAGGTCCGCATTACCATTATTATTATTATCTGGTTTAGCAGCGGGCATCTCAAGCCACTCCTTGCCCGCAATATCCAATTCACGGATAAAGAACGGGCAGAGCTTGGTGAGCATCGCGAGGGACTCGCCCGCTTCCGCATTCGATATCGGCACAGGGGAGGATTTAATAACCGCCGTGACTACCTCTTGTTTGGGCAGCGCACGGCGTTTACGCGCGGTAGGCGTCGCGGAGGACCCAGCAGCGGGCGTCGAGAAGAGCCTGGAAAGCCACCCATCAGCCACGCATCCCTACTCACCCAAGACAACACAAAAAAGAAAAAAACAAAGAGAAAGAGAAAGAACACCCCACGTACATCCAAACACTCTCCGCAACCCCACCCAGCCTTCCAAGCAAACACCTCCTCCTCATCTCCTCCTGCCCCATCCTCAACACCTGGTCCCTTGTCAGCCCGCTGCCGCCCCGCACCTCCGCGCTCAGCGCGGTCTTCGTCGGGGAGGCCTGCAGGGACTTTTGCCGCACGCGCTCGTAGAGCGCCTGTCTCCTCGAGCTCGTGGGCGTCTCCGGGGCCGTCGACGCGTTTTTGCCTCGTTGGTGCGTCGGCGTGGAGGGGTCAAAGGTGGATCCGGTGGTTGACTCGGGTGCCTCAGAGGCGGTCGTAGATTTCGATTTGATAGACGAAGCAGGGGTTCTTGGTGAAAACAGGTCGGCGCCAGCGCCGGCGCGTCGGGATGGAGTCTGTGGGAATAGCAAGCCCTTGGTGGGCGAATCAGATCTCAGCATAGGGAAAAGCACGGAATTTCTCTTCGTAGGAGAGTTTGCAATAGATGACAGTGACGTTGATGACAATGAAGATGAAGAAGGAATCGGGAACGGGACAGCAAAGTCCCTCAAAGCACGTTTCGTAGGAGACCTAGATGGTGAAGACGGCACGGGCGGCGGGAGCGCCGTCGCCATCGCCTTGATAGCCGCCTTGGGCGACGCAGAGGCAAGCGTACGCGTCAACGCAGATATCTTTGCGGGCATCGCGAGCTCCGGGAGGTCCGCGATGGGTATCTGGGGCACCGACGGCGCGTCGGGGTGGAGCTAACATTCTCCAAGTCAGAATACTGGCGCACACGAACAGGCGGAAAGACGTACATCGATCCACGCCCTCAACTTATCGCGGAACTCCGACCTGCGCGTCTCCGCCGCGGCCGTCCAGCGCGCAACAGCCGCCATACCGCCGCCCATATCTTTGTCGATGTCCATCTCGACCTCGATACCAATCCCATACGCAGGGACGCGCTTCCGATCGCGTTTGGAGTGGTGCGTCGCGGAGCTGAGGACGATGCCCATGCCGCCGCGGGTCCAGTCGCCCGCGGCGGCGGATAGCGACGACGACGCGCCTGGAGAAGACGGGGTGACGAGGAAGGGGTTTTCCTCGTCGTCTTCTGGAGTGGTGGTGGTGTTGGTTGATTTGGGGTCGCTGGGAAGGACTTTGGCGTCCCATTCCCAGACCCAGCATAGCCTGCGGAGGTCGTCGAGCTCAAACTGCGTAGATAGGCCTGTGTAGGTCGATAGTGAGAGGTGGTTGAGGACGTTGCGGACTATGCCGGTGTCTGAGCTGGGCGAGACGGCACAGGTTGCTAGGGCGTGGGACAAGGCTTGTTGGAGTGCAATGTGGATGCGATCAAGTCGCGCGAGATGGTCGGGAAATTGGACGGCTGGTTTTGTTTTAGAACGGCGTGAAGAGGTAGGAGGAGGAGTAGGTGGCCTATTGGGATGTTCAGTTGGCGTCAAAAGAGGTTTGGATAGTACGTACGCTAGTTTACGGAGTTTTTTAGGGGTGAAAGTGGTGGAGTCGTCGTCAAGTGGGGGGCATCGTTTCTTTCGTGGAGAAACTTGGAGAGTCGTGTAGATGTCAGACATAAGTGTGAAGAGGTATCGCGTATAGGACAACCAAGTCACAACCTATGTGACATTCAACTTGAACGCGGTGTGACGCTCCACCGGCCCGCCGTGCTCCGCTCAAGGTGATAATCTCAAATATATATTGAATCTCCAAATCCCCATTCCTACCACAATGTCCAAGCCTATCAATACCTGCGTACTTGGTGTTGGCCTCGCAGGCCTAACTTTCCATGTCCCATTCGTCCTCGCACTCCCCGAAGTCTTCACCCTCCATTCCGTTCTCGAAAGGAACCCCCAGTCACCTGGAGGCAAAGTTCACGATCGCTTCGGTGTCTCTGTAAAGATCCATCGCACCCTGGAACAGGTCCTTGCAGATCCCGAAGTCGAACTCGTTATCGTCGGCACACCAAACTGGACCCATTATGAATTTGCCAAAGCCGTCCTGGAGGCGGGCAAACACGGTCAGTAGTTTGTCTCATAAATACATCTTCAGACCTATATTTAATCGCCAATAGTTCTCGTCGATAAACCCGTTTCCGCAACTGCTCAACAAGCCAGGGAGCTTGGCGCCCTCGCTCGATCCAAAGGGCTGGTCTTGTACGGCTTCCAAAATCGCCGATGGGACGCCGACTTCCTTGCCTTGAAACGTCTCCTGGCTTTGCCCAAGTCCGATCCCAGGTCATTGGGAGAACTAGTAGAATTTGAGTCCCAGTAAGCTCCCTACAAGTTTGATCCTCCTTCATGAGAGGTTAATCGTATTTTGCCTTTGTCCAGCTATGATCGCTATCGGAATACCCTCAAGGGAACGTGGAAAGACGAGGCTCTTCCCGCAAACGGACAGACATATGACCTAGGCTCTCATATCATCGACCAAGCTTTGGTCCTCTTCGGCCGGCCGGAGAAACTTACAGCGTTCGTTCGAAATGCCAGGGCAATAGGCAGCCCAGAAGTAGATGACAGCGTCAGTAATAGTTTTGTCCTCTCCATCCAATTAACTTTTCGTCGTTATTCCAGTTCGACATTTACTTCCACTATCCACGGGGTCCAGTTGGTTCTCGTCCTTTCACCGTTATTCTGAGGGGCCATATCCTTTCCGCACGCTCCTCGCAGCTCCGTTACCTCGTCCGCGGAATCCAGGGAGCATATGTCAAGTATGGTGTCGATGTTCAGGAGGACCAGTTAAAAGCAATGGCCTTTCCCAAGAGCATCCTGGAAGATGCCGCTTACGGCAAGGAACCAGAGTCTCTCTGGGGAACAGTCGATAATGTTGAGGAGGACGGAGTGACGATGCGCAGCTCCATGTGGGTTTTCTCAGAGTTCCATGATGTTTCAAAGGCTAAAATCCTTTTTCAGCTGGCCGTCGACTGATCCTGGTCAATATATCGAGCTGTTCAAAAACCTGGGAGCAGCTATCCGGAACGGGGCTGAGCTTGCCGTCAAATGGGAGGAGGCTACGTCTGTCATTGAGATGATTGAGCTGGCACACCAGAGTTCAAGAGAAGGAGTAACCATTCGTGTGCCATCTTTGTAGTTGTTGTAGTAAATCCGAACCCGTGGTCGTGGCGTAATGTCACATGACCCAATTTAGTGAGCCGCAACGTGGAACCAGTTTGAGTCCCAACCTTCATGTCGCTTGTCCAAGTCCGCGTTGAGCTACCGGCCTATGCACATTCGTTTACCATCCAGGTTGCCTTGAATTCTACCGTCGGGGATGTGAAACAGGAGATCTACAACACTTGTCCAGGAAGGCCGCGGGTTAACGGTCAAAGAATCATCTGGCGAGGCCGCTATCTGTTCGACCACGAGAAAGTCGATGAACTCTGGAAGGTCGGTTATATTCATGCTATTAGCTTTTTACGCTTGTCCTTAAGTGCCCCACAGTCTCCCGATGAGCCTCGCATCGTTCATCTCGCTGTCCACCCCTCCGCTTGGTCATCGTCGCCTCCAGAGTTACCAGTAGCTGCTCAGACGCCCTCTCTTTTCCGCGAAACAGAGACTTCTCCTCCTCAGCAGGAGATGCCGCCGCCTAGGCCTCGTGCTGCGCCCAGCGCCAGCACTGCCCCCATCATGCAGGTTCCACACCCTCTTGGATACATCTTGTTCAAGCATCAATCAGCACTTTCAGTGCTGACAGGCGAACCGACATCACCGCAGAGTCCTTTGGATCATACCATATCTTCTTCTCTTGCTGTGCAGGCTGTTGAGGGTCATGGTTGGATCTGGCCCTCGATTCTTGATGAGGAATTTCCGCCTTACACAGAGGGAGGGTTGAAGTATCAACGTGTCACTATCGAGTTGGTTCTTTCTTTTCTCTATGGAAATACACGTTTTGACTTTCATCTTATAGTGGACAAGATTATCTATCTCTTGTCGATCCTTCTGCGACTCCCACTCCACTCCAACTTCATGCTTTCAAAGTCTTATCATATACATTTACCCTGCTTTCGATACCCATCTCTCACACCATCACTCCTCGACCCACTCCGACTCGGCCAATGCCCATACCACCCGACGTCAACGAGTTACTCCAACAGCTTGGGTTCCCGCAGTTGCGTGTTGCTGCGAATCAAAATCAGAACCCTCAAGCGAACCCCATCTTACCAGGACTTCGAGAAGTGCCCTTGCGGCCTCTGCTGGCCCCGATGGTTTTCCTTCTATTCCGCACTGTGCTATTATTATACTTTGTTGCGCCTGCGAGAAAGCCGATCTTCGGTCTCCTCATACTCGTCTGGATGGTCTATGAAATTTGGCTTCCTATACGCAATGGAATCATTCGTGGGCTTCACGCAGCGGCTGCTGCTGAGAACCAAGCAAATCAGCCTGTCGCGATGAATCAACAACCTCGACCAAACGTGCCAAATGCTCAGCCCGGCGGCCCTCAGATCAACGGCCCCAGGCCACAGAATCCTGCGAACGGTATTCAAGCACCGATTTTTGATTTCCAGGCAGGAGCGGTTCTCGATGTCCTTGCCAATGTGAATGTTTCTGAAGAGGAACGTGTAATGAACGAGACGCCAGGCGCCGATACGACAGAGCCCAGTATCGTGCATAAGGCAGTCACATTTGCGAGCCTTCTCTTAACAACCGTACATCCTGCGATATGGAACACGAGGAGGGCTGCTCTTCGACAGCGCGAGGGTAGAATCAGGACTGAAGCCAATATTCGCGATGCTCCTGCTAACACTGAGGGCGAAGGCGGTGAGAGTGATAATAGAATACAGGCCCGCAATCAGCTTCGAGAGGAGCATAATCGCCGACCCCGATGGATTCGTGAGTACGTCGACCGTGTAGTGGCGGCAGAATGGGTAGATGATTCAGACTGAATGAATGTGTGTTGATGGATAGATACTAGTACCACATTAATGATGTATAACAAATATTACGGGGAAATGTATTTGCTGACGCTTTAACGGGGTGTTGATTTCTTGTTCTCGATGAAACGCGCCTTGGACTTGACGATGAGGTTGGAGAAAACGGTAACAATGGGCAAGAGCACGTGGCCTCGACTACAACTGATTTTCCAACTTCGACTTGTGTTCTCCCTCCGTCGCTTCCTCCCCCATGTCGACTTTTGACAGCCTCATAAAAGATCTTACTCGTGACGTGCACCGTGCTCAGCCCAAGGATGCTCTCCAGTACTGCGCCAACTGGTTTCAATCTCGTCTAGAGGAACAACGAGCGCGTACGCGTGATGTTCTGGCTAGCGCAAAACAGCGTCGTTCGTTCGGATTCGATCTACCCAGCAATATTCATACAGATGTTCCCTTAAATTCGAATGAATCTTCTTCATCGTCACATCTTTTTCCTCCTACCCAACGTCCCTCTTTGCGACAAAGCATTGCCGAGAGCCCGTTTGGAATGCTGAACGTGCCAGGCAACGCGTTGCTATCTGGAGACGATAACACCTCACCCTTCAATTACGATCGTCAGGAGCTCCCTCCGACGTCTCCTCTGTCTACCGCAAACCCTTTTGCGAATTTTGATCCAGTAACACCAACTGCCCAGAACCCTGGCGATTATCTGCACCCCCCTACTTCCGCCATATTCGCGCGTCGAACCTCCGTCTCTGCCGAGTCCATCGCCGTCGATAGCGTCCCAGACGAGCCCCTTCCCGTTTATCCAAAAACTGCAGACCAGACACGTCGCATCAAAGCGTCAATCGCCAATAACTTTATCTTCCGCGATCTCGATGAAGAACAGGAAACAGGCGTCATCAACGCAATGCGGGAATACAAGGTCTCGCGCAATGAAGTCGTCATTAGGCAGGGAGATGCTGGAGAATACTTCTACGTCGTGGAATCTGGCCAACTGAATTGCTACATACGTCCTGAGCCCCTTCCCCCGACATGGCTCACAAAGAAGCCCACGACGCCCAATCCTTCAGATATGTTTGTGCAGCCAGGGTACCACGCCGTGTTTGGACGCAAGGTCGCGGAGTGCTCCACGGGCCAGTCGTTCGGCGAACTTGCGCTGATGTATGGTCATCCGCGTGCTGCGACTGTTTTATCGATCGAACCATCGACATTATGGTCCCTAGATCGTATCACGTTCCGCACGATCATTTTGAAGGCCGCTCATCGTCGTCGGACGATGTATGAGCATTTCTTGTCCACCGTGACTTTATTGTCGTCCCTTGATGCATCCGAGAGGAGTAAAATTGCAGATGCTCTAGTGAGCAAGACGTACATGGATGGCGAGGCTGTGGTGCGTCAGGGAGAGATGGGCGATACCTTCTTCTTTGTCGAAGAAGGTGAGGCGACGGTCACCAAGGTGCAACAGGCCGACGAGGGCCATATTGAGGATGTTCCAGTCGGGCGCCTCGTCAAGGGCGACTATTTTGGAGGTTAATTTCAGCTATTTCAGTTTTGTTGGTGATTTTTCTAACCCGCCTCGTACAGAATTGGCGCTTTTACACCGTGTTCCGCGTGCTGCTACGGTCAGCGCAATCCAGCGAGGCCCTGATAACTCACTCCCACGACTGAAGGTTGCAGCCCTTGATGCCCCAGCCTTCACTCGTCTCCTCGGACCTCTGCGGGAAATCATGGAGCGCAAAGCTGAAAAGTCCTATTGAATGTATTTTGTTTCTTGCTCGTACCCTTGACCCAGCTGTCCGTGTAGATTGTTGGAATACCTTGTATGTACATACCGATATCCTTGTTATTTATGTATTAGCGTTTAATACCCTCTATGGTCTGTGGATATTCAATGCGTTTGGAAAGTAATGGTTTTCTGTCTTGCATTTCTCTACTGTACAGTGAAAAAATATGCGCCTATGCCTCAACAGCCATGGGCACTCCACCCGTTGCGGCCGATCGCTTTTTTAGCGCTGGCTCTCCCAATACCTCATATCCTTCCCAGAATTTCGGTAGCTCGTCGCCTGGAACGAACAACCTCTCGACTTTGTCTTCTGTAATTACACACATACGAATGACACCTCCTGAAGATCCATCACGCGCCATCGCTAATGCCAATGCTGCAAGAACTGATTAGAATATATCGAAAGATGAGTAACGGGAGCACGAACTATTCTTAACAAAATTGACAGTCTCGTCGCGCCCCCATCCTTCCTTGTACGTTGCATCGCAGTAACCGTATACATATGTCGAGCCAGAACCTGCGTTTGGATTAAACGGTGATTGAAGAACTTCAGGAGGTACTCATACCGCCTATTGCCCATGGTTGACGGAAGAGACCACCACCGAGAGGAATATTATATACACTAGGCCCAACCTCCTTATCCCAGCCCGCGACGATGATGCCTGCGCTTAGAGCGTCCTTGTTCTCATAGCAGAGTTTCTGGAAAACGGACGCGGCATGGAGTACTGACGGAGCCTCGCCTGCAGTTTGGCTAGAATTAAAACATCAGCAGGGTATGCAGACAATTATCGGCTGTTACGAACCTGTACATCTGTAATGAATAGTGTACAATGTCGGCGACGGCTTGGGTGTCGGCTGCAGAGCCTGAACGGCAACAGTAGATACGATCATGAACATGTGTAAGTTTGTCAGTAACTCGATTGGCCTAAAAGCTGAGGTGAGGTAGACGGTAAATGGAAGAAAGGAGAGGGAGGTACGATGTAGCTTCCAGTCGTTGTGCGACTGTCTGCACCAATCACGACGCCGCCCTCGAATTGGACAGCCATAATTGAAGTCTGGAAAGATTTAGAGATCAACCGCGAGATATGAAATAGAACGTACACCGAGGTTGACCTCGCCGGTCTTGAGCCTGTTCCAATCGATGTGGTCCATGGTGGTGAAAGTGGAAAGTGAGTGTGACCTGATTTGGATTGAGCTGACGCGTCTTCGTACAACGCGCGTCTCATCTTTACCCGTAACATCCTCATGGCTGCCACTCAGCTCAAGTCTCTCTATGCTGACCTACAGCGCTCTTTCCTCTCCACTCCGTCGGATCTCAAGCGTTGCGGAGTTCTCCTTAACCAGCTCAAAGTATGGCTCAAGTCTGTATTGTCGAAATAAAATTCATTGACTTCGAATCAAGCGTGGCCTCATCCAAGCAGGACTCTTGCTGCCTGTAGGAGACCTAAATATCGACGACCTTACTGTTTCTCGTGCGGTTGTCGCCTTTCTTCTCAGAAGCAGTTACTAATGTCACTTGGTAGGTGACATTCTCGAAATCGGCGCGTTCTGGAGTATTCGGACGCAAGATATCCCCTCCTTTGACCGTTATTTCTCCCAGCTTCAGACATTCTACACAGACTACAGGTGCGCTAGCTTTTGTTTCCATTCCCTCTGTCAGTCTGACGCCTCTGCAGATCTGTCCTCCCGCCATCGCCACGAGAATACCCCATTCGTGGCCTCAACCTTATCCGCCTCCTTACCCAGAACCGGATTGCAGACTTCCACACAACTTTGGAAAGTCTTCCCCTCCCAGCTGATGCGATTGCCGAAAATCCCTACCTTGCTCACCCCGTATCCCTTGAACGATGGCTGATGGAAGGCTCCTACAGCAAAGTGTGGAGTGCACGGGCAGAGGCGCCGACTGAGGAGTACAAGTACTTCGTTGATAGTTTAATGGGCACGATTCGGTACGTTCCCTTCCTTGACATCGTTCGATTCATTTGACCTTATCCTGCACCATAGGAATGAAATTGCTAGCTGTGAAGAGGCTGCATACGAGAGCTTACCGCTTAAAGACGCTGCGACCCTCCTCTTTTTCACAACACAATCCGAACTGTTGACCTTTGCTCAACAGGTGAGTTGATGACCCACTTCATTTTTGATATTCGTAATAACTTTTTGCTCAGCGAGGTTGGCAAGTCGACCTTTCAGCTGGTACCATCACATTTGCACGAAAGGGAGAAGAACAGATTGAGATACCAAGGCAGAAGCTCATTGCATCGAACTTAGCATACGCTCGAGAATTAGAACAAATTGTGTAATGTAACTGACTTAGAAATGATGCAGCTTATTTTTCCGATTCTTTTTTTCTTTTCATGAAGCAGATCAGTACTTGAACAGAAGTAATATTGACATTTGTGGCGGACGTAGAACAACCTAATTTCGAAGACAGAGGGTCACATGACAGACTGGCGAAAAGCAAGACAAATGCACCCTTCCAAACGTTCAACCATATCCGACACAGTCGACGCGTTTTTCACGCGTCGTTTCTTGGTTAATGAACCTTTTTGAAAATTTACTTGACTTGAGAAAGTCACACGATGGATTATCGAGTCGTGGACGGTAGGCATTAGTTCTTTGGTTTAACCACGACAGCTAACTTCTCATAAAATCCAGCTGCACTGCCATTTCCCACCCAGAGTGTAAGGTGTTAGAATAATGACATGGCACCATACTCATGACTTCAAATCTTATTGCAGCAGGACTACGGGGAGGATATAACACCCTTGATTTTAGCGATTAACGAGAGCGAGTATAGTGCATCCAGCAGTAGTGAGTAAACAAATTTTTGTCATTCCTGTGTTAGCATCTTGATAATTCTTGACTTCGTAGATATCACGTCGCAGTCATCAGTAGCAAGGACTGTGGCGTCGAATCCCTCAACGAGCAGTGATGTCCCGAAAAGAAAGTCTTCCAATTTTTCGATGGACGACGCAGCGGGTCCTACGATCAAGAGACGCAAAATGACCCATTCTAATGACCGGAGGGAACCCTATATTATTGTAAGACGGTCTTTCTGCATACAAATATCATAACTATTATTCATGCCAATCTGCAGGCCTCTTCAGATATTGTCGAAAGGCACGAAAATCTAGCCACAGGTGTTCTGTTCGAACTCGCGCGGCTCTATACACAGAAAACCATTTCGATGGAAGATATAACCCCCGAAGTGTTGTCCTCACTGCAAGGAAACAACGCTCAAGCTGCACCGAGAACTGCACGTATGTTTTTTGTCAACAACAGTGAGGAGGATAGTGCTCCAGATGTTGCGTTTACACAAGAAGCTTTAGCTACGGTAAATTTCCTGCTTATTTCAGTGAATTTAGCTTGACCGCAACCTAGTCACCTTGGGAGGAACTCGATCGAGAAGAGGCAGCTTTAGCGCGAGATAAGTATGCAGGTCTTGGGCATAGCGATGTTGCGCCAGGATGGTACGGCGGCAAAGTGGATTTTCGCGCAAAACTGGAGAAGGGTGAGAATGGACATTATGACATCAGGCTCGAGCGATCTACTTTAGGCCCATCATGCCGCTTTTCGAGGCGGTTTGGTAGCTCTAGCATCCTGCGCGTTAAAGCTGATACAAAAAAGTGCACGACTGGGCTGATGGATTTCTTCCGCAAACCCTTTGTGCTTTGGACCAGCGTATTTCGAGCCTTCTATGCCAAAGATGGCAGCGTCTTCTTGTTCAAAACCAACGAGCGTTTGGTAAACGATGAAATTCTTCCTGATCAGCATCCTGAGGGGCTCTCGCTGCTGGATCTTCTTGATTTCCACAACCCAATGGACCACATTAAAAATCAGAACCAGGTGTGTCTTCTCCAAGTGCCGCATTGAGCTGAAGTTTCAAGCTCACATACCATACAGGGAATGGCCAAGTGGTCAGCTCGCATCGCACTCGGTTTATCCAACTCCGTCCCAGGCCCACTTCTAGAGGAAGAAAATATTGCGGAAGGAGAAGATATCGGTAACTCTCTACCAATTGTCGCAACGCATCCTCGGATAACATATACCATTCCATCCTGACAGTATCAGCGGAAGGGTCAGATATGACTGATGGGTGTGGAATGGCAAATCGAGCCGCAACGTTGGCGGTTTCTAGGGCTCTTGACTCTGAACTCTACTCAGTCGCATTTCAGTGCCGACTTGGTGGTTGCAAGGTATGGGCGAACGGTCAACCATATCGACAATTTATTTAGCTGCATTTTATTCAGGGAATGCTTGCAGAAATCAGTGAAAGTAGCTCGAAAGGGCCTCTCAAGGTTGTTGTACGGCCATCGCAGATAAAAATTCGCTATCCTGTGCACCACCATGATCCTCATGACCCTACCTTGCGCATCATCGAAATTCTGCGAACGTCACACATGCGATCGCCAGCCCGAATCTCGCCCGAGATAATCATCAATCTTGCAGATAATGGTGTCCCTCCGGATGTCTTTGTTAATATAATGACAGCGAACATTAAAGAATGTGTTGCAAATCTCACGACCTGGGAGGGCCCTGATGCCATGTTCAACCTATGGACCCAAGTTGAACGTGTAGGATCAGTATTATACTCTCGACGTGCGAGAGAAGCTGGAGGTGAAGCGCGCGCTCGAGGTCTTGGTCACGACTACTCGAAGGAAAAGGAGGAAAAGGAGGAGGATGACGAAGATGAGGACGACTTGCAGTTTGACCCAGCTCAAGAGCGCTCTACGGCTTGGTGGGCTGACCAGATATCAGGATGTCCATCTACTTTGGCAGAGACTGTCATGGTACTTCTAGACGCAGGTTTTCGCCCTCAAGACCACCCAATTCTCAAGGATAAGCTAAAACAAATCGTTAAAACAGAGGTCTATAATCAGACACATAAATTTCGGTATGACCTACCCCACAGTGCATCAGCGTTTGTAATTCCAGGTATGGCGCAGTGCAATTATCCATGATGATTTGGTGTTGACTTGTTGCAAAGATATACACGGTGTTTTAGGCCCCGACGAAATACACGTTAAAAGCTCGAAAAGAAATTTCCAGACAACAGACGGGATCTTCTCTGACGTCCTCCTTGGAGAAGTCCTCGTAGGTTTTCCCGCTGTTTTCTTGTGCTTTAGAACTCAACTCCTAGTCGTTAGCTCACTAGAAATCCGTGCAAGGTGCCCACAGATGTTCGCAAGGTGAATTGCACTTTAAACAATAACCTTCTATCTATGGGCTGACTTGAGTTCACAGGTGCACGCCGTTGAGCACCCCCTTCTGCGCAGTTACACGGATGTTATCGTCTGCTCAGTGCAAGGTCATCGCCGACTGCTTGATTTCCTCGCCGGAGGTTGGTTTATATTGCATTCAGGTTCATCATGGACTTTGCTGATATCAGAAAAAGGCGATTATGATGGTGATACGGCGATCGTTATTTGGATGCAAGAGATTGTCAACCCATTCAAGAATGCCAACGAAAAATATTCCAAGGAGCCAGAAGGAGTGGGCATGTGTTTCTCCTCGGAGAACAACGAGAAAGTCTCTGATTTCGTTGCCCGTACATCCCATTTATCTTTTATGGAGAAGACACATGAAGTGCAAGCCTACGCACTTGGAGCTTTACGGGATTCTTCGGTCGTTGGAATATACTCTGCTATGCACGACATTTCTATTTTTAAATATGGATACAGTCATCCAAAAACTGTCGAGCTTGCGTATAAGTGAGTTTTTCTAAGTTGGAATGTTTTGTTTTGTTTTTCATCTCTGACGTCTTGCGTGTAGATTCTGCAAAGTCCTTGACGGTGCCAAAACTGGCCTAACTATCCGACCTGATGCATACGCCAAAGACAAGAAGGCTTGCAATCCAGACCAAAAACTCGCGTGGAAGGTATGGAAGGATCGAGATTCAAATTCCAAAAAGCAAGGCGACAGTATTAACACGGGCTACGCCAAGCGAGAGAAGTCCAGCCCACACCTCAAAGGAAAGTTCATCATGGACGTCCTCTACAAGGCATGCCAAACGGAACGTGATCGGATTCTTGCTAGCTTGGAAAGCCCAAGTCTTTTTGGTCCTTCACGCATCAAATCAGATCCCCACTTAGCCCAACCTTGGGAGGATGCAATAAAGACTGTTCAAAGATCGTCACCACCCGTTGCGCGAACGATGCAGGAGGATTTAAACAAAATCTCGGGCCATGTTCAGGCCATATATCGGGAACACCAGTCGCGTCGGAAGATAAACGGTAAACCGTTTAGCAAACTGGCGATCGAGCACAGGCAGGATATCTTGCGCAAATTCTCAAAACAGTTTGCTTCCTATCCGACCCCGGAGGACATGGAGGTGTTCACCGATCTTGCCATGATTGCACGCCTTCGCGCCTCGCGTGCTTTCATTTTTGACCTGGAACAGAAACGTGAAACGAGATTTCCTTGGGATGTGGCTCTGCGAGATCTCTGTCATATCAAGGCTAATGCCCTTGGTCCCTATAAAACGGTGACCGTTGGTTTTTACGAACGCTTTAAACTGTCACGACGTTAGAATAACAACCGCTTTCTCTTTGATTACCATTATATCTTGACTTTTTGATACCATACAAAAAGAATACCCACCCATTTACTGCACTGTATACTATTTGTTGATTATTACGATAGGCCTCCGACTAGTATCCGTTTCATTCTGCCGTGTTCTGCGGGGTGAAGTGCAAATATATATTCAGTTAAGACTTTTGAAAACAGCTGCACGCGGATGGGAGACCATTTGGATATTCCAAGCTCTGTATTGGCACGAAGGCACCTCGGGCAGATGATGACCGACCATTTAACTCACTTGAGCTCTATCACTCAGACTGTGAGATCACGTATACTTTGAGTTTGTTTCCATCTTTTCATTCATTCGGTAAATTACAAGTTCGTCCCAACCTGGAAGAAAAAGGAAAGGCGCCACAACAGCGTCTATTCAAAGGTCTCTAGCGCTGCTTTAGCTGCTGCTTCAGCTTCAGCTTGGAGCTCCTTGGGTACAGGAAGATGAATGCCGTCTGTCTCTTCACCAATCCATGTCATCTCTAGTTCAAATTCTTTCTCCTTCGCATCGTCATGGACGAGATATATGCTAATATCAATACAATCAGTCAAGACTGATAAAAAGAAAGAAGATTACACGTGCATTCGTGCAGCTTCCATGGCGGCTTCCCGCATCGATAGCTCAGCTAATTTGAGCTTCTCGAGTTCTGTTTTGGCAAGCTGACGGCCTTTGCCTACGGCAGCACCGTGGTAACCCTGCGAAATGTCAGATATAACATACAAGGATAGAGATTACAATCGCACAAAGAACACTCCACTAGGCTCAACAACGAATAGCGCAGGACCATCTTTATCAACAGCTCCAAGGATGGTGCTGATGCCAAACGGTCGAACTGATGAATATAGGGTATAAGCTTGAACGTATTGTCCGAGTCGGTCAGCAATTGTCTAAATGGAACGTTAGCTGGGTGCCTTCAGATCAAAAGATCCGTACCTTTAGCGGTGCAGGTTGGCGATATTGTTCACGGTAGCTAGCTGCTTCATCTCGCGCTCGGTTAGATAGATGACGTCCATCCGCCAAAAGGCCTGCTGTTGCCTTCGAGGTACATAAGTTAACATTCTTCTAGGAATAGATGTCACATACCAGCCCAATATGCCTGTCTATTGTTTGGATTCTTCGGTTTGCACCTGGTACAAGAAGTTTCGAGTGCACCAGCTTCTCTACGGCCAACACAACACCATTCTTCACCCGCAGACCAATTGCTGTTCTAAAAATCAAGCTTAAATAATTGAAGATTGACAGAAAGTGGATAGCATACCCAGAATTTTCGACAGCTTTGTTAGCGTACTCGACCTGAACTGGATCAGTACCATCATCAAGCAATGGGAATTGGGGGAACAACGAACTTGGAAAATACGGCCATCGGGGGAGTATGTACTAGCAGAGAGATCGTAACCTGTTCCGATGGATGTCATTGCGTTGTTGTAGTAGTGGTGAGGACGCGCAAGCACCAGAAACGCGTCAGTCAAGCGTGGGAACTTTGTTTACATCAATCGCGTCCTACATTTGACTTGCATTTGACCTTGGAACTCAACCAATGCGATGACAGCTGAACACGACTGGACCACCTTGCTCTCTGGACACCCTATATTCTCACTTCCAAAAGCATTCAGTGGACCCTTGGCACTCTCAACAACATCACTCGAACTTTCTACCAACAGTCTATCTAGTTTTACCGATGTCGACCCCGCCACGGATACGCTCGCGCCTTCAGGACGCAGGCGGGTCATGGTCTTAAAAGATGCAGACCTTCTTGTTGCTGCTGGAAATGAGGTTCGAATCACTGCGCTGGGCGATGCTAAACTTGGACGAAGCACAAGACAGACATACAAAGTAGATCCAATTCCCTGCCGTTGCTTTGGTACAATGCTGAGAAACAAGAACAGACACTCCATACTCCCAACGTACAATTTGAAATACATCAGATATCCTTGAACCCAAGCGGCAAACTCCTTGCCGTCGCTGGAGCGTTCCAGGTTGCCGTCATTGTCCTCCCGCGAGCAGGCTTTTCAAGGCTAGTAGCTAGTACCATTGACTGCAAGTGCGTTTATCCAGTCTTTCTCCCCTTTCTGTTCTGTGCTCATTTGACGTATTTTATGAACAGGTCTGTCCAAGTTGGACAGTTTTATCATGGCTCTACCACCGCAGCCCCAGTTGCTAAAATTGAGTGGCATCCCTGGGGTGACGCCGGTTCCACAATCATGGTAATGACAACCGACGGAAAAATGCGGTAAATTCTACCTTTCTTGTGTCCGTAAAAGCCATCTCATTCTCGCATCAGGGAATACGATATATCCGTTGACACCGATGAGCCTCAGCAAATCCTGTCCTTTATCCCAGAACGAAGAACAAATTCCATCTATGCAACGGACAACTCAGAACGAGAAATTGCCTCCTTCACTCTCGGTAAGGGCAGAGCAGACTGGGGTCCTTTGACAATATATGCGGTTACGAAATCTGGTGATATTTACTCTATTTGCCCTTATATGCCCCGAAATGCGTGAGGACGTTTTTCTCATATCCTCAGACTAATTTAACGACTGTTGTAGCTCCATCCCTTCGTCATATATACACTCCCTTGAGTGTTTCATTTCCGCGAAGCAGGAATTTTTGGCACAGGGCACCTCAACAGAGGCAAGAAATCTTTCAACCCTTTACGATTATCAACATAAATATGTCACCGCCTTAATCAAACAACTCCCTCCTGGCACAGTCTTTCCCTCCGCTTCTCGACCTGTCCCCATCCATCCGCCCACTACAATCAAGTCTCCTGCTGCGAGGCAAGGTCCTTTTCTTCTGCAACCGTCCCCAAGAACCCTGGAGGGTAGTGAAGGCGGGGACGCAACTGATATAACATATCTTTCCTTTGACGCGGATCTTGATGATGGAGAAAGCGATGGAAGTGAGACGGAGCATTTGGGTGTAGTGGTTGTCGCCTTCCAAGATGGAAAGGTCGACATCTGTCTTGATGTCGAAAAAGTAGAGGCGCGATGGGAGACCAAGGTAACTTTTTTGCAGTCGAAAGTCTCTTATATTAACAAAGAAATGAAGGTATCAAATCGCGACCTTCCAATGCTGGCGGTATATGAGACGATTGATTTGGGACTTGTGTCAAACCTTAGTAAAGTTGCCGTTAATCCAGGGCAAGCCTCGCTCCTCGACCTTCTACAGGCCAACTATCCGGTATTCCTTCTGGACCCAATACATACCGAAACGTTCTATGTCTATCACGCTTTCGGCGTGCATAGCCTTGATATCGAGCCAGTATTACAAAGCCTTGCGGCGGCTCTTCGCACGGAAGATGATTCTAGTGGTGCATCGCTCGACGCAGCTCTACAAAAGTCCGCGGGAACTAGGGTACAGCCTATTCTGTCCACATTCTCTATAGAACGAAAGTTTGTACTGTGTTGTAGACCCATTATGACGCTGAAAGTGCTGACCATCTTATTTGACAGGTGTTCAAATCCAGTTGTTGCGGTAACCATTCCGAACGATGTCTATCTGACATACAGCATCTTCATCCTAACTTCTGCCATGCGAATAACTTCATTCCCCCTCAACCTTCGTGCGGAAGCTCCACACTCAAGCAGCCATCCTCTTCCTCCTGACAAAGATGATGAGCGATTTGACCAGAAGAGCTATTGGCTATCGCCGCTTGACGGTCCTCCGTCTTACGTTTCTCTGCTTTCAAAGATCCCATACACACCTCCTGCGGCGCTCGATCGTTCGTCTGGCCTACCCAAACTCCCAAAACTCTCTCTTCCCCAAGTCAACGGTAGTGCGGGCTTCGTTTTGACACCGGACATTCTTCGATACCTTGGTGATGTGGGTCGCGAACTTGCTAACCAGTCCACGGCCGTAAAGCTAGCTTTGAAACAAACGGATGAGCGAGTCAAACTGCAACAACATGAGCTTCTTCGGATGGCGCAAAAAGCTGAGCAAATGAACGCGGCAATTGGTAACCTGAAGGGTCCACGACGATCGGTAACTGTAGCTAAATTTGAGGCAATTCAAGCCAAGCAAAAACTTCTTCTTGGGCGTCTGGACCGTGTACTGCAGGGAATGATGGAGCGTGCTTCACCTGGGATCAGCGAAAACGAAACAAAATGGTTTGAAGAGCTCAGAAGAATGAAAGGGGAGATTATGGGCTTCGGACGATATGACGATGAGTCGTTAGTAGCCCGAACTCGTTTGGTAAGCCTGATTCTTCTTTATTATCAGAATTTTCTTATCTATCCTCCTACAGCTTGAAAGGGAATACACACGCTTGATGCCTTCATTGAAGGAGATTTTTGAGAAGGAAAAACGGAGAAATGACAAGGTTGTCGAGAGCAATCAAGCACTAGGTGTCTCACAAGCATTTGAATTCGGGGTAAGATCACACTCTGAGTGCGTTGCTGTTTTTCTTGTCAAGTATGCTCTTTCCATTCATGTAATTCACCTACAGGCGAGCTCGGATAGCAGCAGTCGAAAAGCAAGTCTTGGATCTGGCGGATAAATTGGAGGTCATGGTAGGCAAGCCACCCTTGACGTCATGAACATACACAAAATCGAACTACGTATTGTCATTGTAATCGTCTCTGAGCTTGTGAATGATAGAGAAACTATTAGCGCATCGAGTGTTCTTATTATACGACACCATTCCCCGTTCTCAGTCACTTTCTGTAAACAGCAAGTTGGAGAGGACGGTCAAGCTTCAACGCGAGGCATGGTGCACAAAGATACAGTATATATCCCCAGGCCATCAGCGTTTTCCTTGTGTGAAGGCCACAGTGGCTCGGCTGTAAAATATTGGTGACACAGTAATGGCACATACAAATTCCCTGCATCGGGCTTGTATCCGGAATAACTCAGCTTTCCCATGCGCATAGGCATAGGCTACTCTCTAGGTTTGGGTCATGGCAGGGCCATATGAGGTTAAGCATTTCAGAAAAATAATCTCGACACTGGCGTAATTGAACGACCTAGGATTGTTCATAAGAAGTAAGTACTGTACATGCAACACACCATCAATACAAGGGGTATTACAGAAGAACTTCAGCGGTCATGTTGAAGGTCCCTAGTAGAAAAGAGAGAATGCTGGACAGACATCTTAACCCTATCACCCATTGGGCTCATTTCTCTGATCAAAAAAGGTCAGGCCGAAATAACGCGAATTATGACAGGGACTCGCTGATATTCTTCTTGAACCACTTGGCGATCTTTGCATCTTTGTTACCATCCGTTGTTCCATTCTTTGACGGCGTCGATGATGGTGGGTTAGCTGGCAAAAAATCGAGATTTGGAGGAATTGGAAGGTCAACAGCTTGCGAAAGAATGGCGGGGAGCAGGGGAGCAGGAACGTTGGAATCTGGAAGATCTTAGCTCATGAGTCACAAACAGTTTGCAGCCCGACATACGATTCAGAGACTCGTCCTCAAACCTTAACAGAAGAATAGAAGAGGGCGCTAGTTGCAACTGTGCTAGAGTGAGATCGCGGACTTTTGGATCAGAAACCTTAAGATCGCGTTTCGGGGGCGATTGGTCTGAAATGTGGCACTCAGATCAGCAACAATCCACGAATGCTCGTAACGACGTACACAGGATAAACTTAATTGGTTTCACGTCGTCTCTGAGAGAATTTCGGACAAAGGCGTATACAGAACGAATCTTGTCTGTCGATGGAAAGGTGCGTTCTAGCTGAGTACGATCCGTAAATCTAATGCGTATCGTGGTCTATTCATTTCTGTAAGATCATTGCCCGTACGTTGTCAAATAATCCGTGCTCACATTTGGCCATCTATCTCGTTTTGCTTTCTCTCTTGCCTCTCGTGTTGCCCGTAATTCTAGTGGGGCGTCTGTGAGTGCGTGTACTCGAGCAGTAAGGGTATCTTGTGCAGCTTTAAGATCTGCAGCCGTGGGCTTGAAATAGTCATCTGGAAGTGCGGCTATGTGTGAAAAGGCACTCAATCAAAGAAACTAAATTTTACGTTAAGAAACTCACTCACGAGGAGGAGCTGGCGATGCAATGGATGACGGTCTATAAACTTTGAATGCCGGTTGGTTATCCACTACGGCAGACGTAGTTAATTCAGACTTGGATGGTTCGACAACTTCGGCCGCAACCGTGGTGGCATCTTGAGGCTCAACAACTGCAGGAGGAGTGGGCATAATGATCAACAAGTCGAACGTTGTGATAATGGGCAACAACTATGATTTGAAAACTTAGGTAATACAACATCAAGAGGCGCAGCAAAAAGCTCGCCTCACAGATAACACGACTGGAAGGGCGAGAACTAATGTACAGGTCGATTGAGCTACGAAAGGAAAAGTCAGCAAAGCAGGAAACACGAAATGTTTGGATCAGACAAGAAATAATTGTCTCATACCACTCACTCCAGAACCACTGGCGGGTGGTTCCTTTGGTGTAGAGCAAGCGGCAATCGAACGCAAATTACGAATAACACATCATGAGCGCAGGAAGGGGACAAAACTCACAAAATGAAGAAGTTTTGTGTTAAACTAGGAAAATTTGGAAGCGAAGACCACAGTTTTTTTTATAGCAGGTGATATATTTGCGTTTATTTGGCAACAGGCTTGGACCGCTGTAGCAGCATCGTCCTATACCTCTGGTGTACGTTCAATCTAAGGTATGAGCCACAATCATAACCACGGCAGCTGTGGCAACGAGAGTCATAATCACGACCACGATCACGACCATGATACCTCCGATCTTGGTCCGCAAGATAACCTGTTTATACACATCGATCGTCCCAACGTAGTCGCGCTCAATACAAACGGAGATGGTCCAGAAATCATAAAGCCGTGGCACCAACGCTTGGACGAGTCTATCGTGCGTTAACTCCACGTGAATTTGTCGCGTTTGTTACCTTACCGAATCGGACTATAGTCCATAGAGTCTGATGCAGATGACCAGATGTACGCCGACATGAATACTTCCAATTGAATTCATCCAATGCCTAAAATACGCAGTATCATTCGCATACCCTTTACTGGATCTGTGAGGCTTAGATCTCTTCTTCTCAAGACAGGGCCGACGGATCAGACGCCTTCTAAAGTTTGCCTGGTCTGCAACTTCATTCTACCGCTAGTACCGACATGAGGAAGCTCAGCCTTTTCTTGCAGTATGCCAATGCTTCCAATATGGACTTCGACGATGTTTCCAGTCGGAAGGCAACTCAAGAATTCTCTGTGGCACAAGGACGTGAAGTGGGCGAGTATGCCGTCAAGTATGTATAATATTGAGCTCGACGTCGACGCATTCCTCTTACTGGTGCCTGCATGCAATTCACCAGAACAAATCAATTCTCGAATCTGTCATCCCTCACACTTTTCTTTCCTTCATCTCAAGGAGCTGAGACTACTCAACTATATTACGTCGGGCTGTTAGGTCATTGGACAGAGGTATGATGTGGAAAGAATTACTGTGACCACGGTTGCTAACTGTTATTTTCAGCGAAAGAATAACCCAGTCATTACGGTTTATGAAGCTCAGGCCAATATTGCCGATCACCCAAAGATACAAGGCATGGATGGTGCGATAAGTAAACCTGGTATGTAGTCCAGAAGGAGAAAAAAGCAAAAGTGAAGTATAGAGAACAAGTATTAGCACAAATAATGAGTTACTATGTTATAGAATTGCCTATATGCCATGATCGATGTCGAGACTTCCACCGCGATTACGATGACCGGCACGTCCGAGCCGATCAGTTATACTACTCTCCCGAGTTGCTCCTGGACTTGCACTGGCGGTGTCATCTCGAAGCCAGCTCATTGTCCTCTGTCTGCCAGCGTCGTTAGACGGTGGGGTTTGACTATGTATAGGTACTTCTCGTGGCGGCGTGTGCACCAATAGTAAGTGCTATGATGGAGCAACGTAATTAGCATCTATTCAGAGATCACAGGATGTTTTACTTACCTGAGCTGGAGAGAGTCCGAGGAGGCTGACATTGCTACGTTGATTCCTAATCATCGGTGTATCCCTCGCACCACTGGGCATCACTAGAGTGGCCCGACTTCTTCTCCCCAGAGTACCAAGTCCCAAATGTGGAGGATCGTTTTGACTGGAGTTGTCGGTATGAGGGTTGTGAACGTTTCCTGTATCATCACTGACATCCTCCGAGTTCGGCGCCCAAGCAATGATGAAAACGCCCACGAAAGTTGCAGCACATCCGTACAAAAAAGTGACGATTTGATGGAATTTCGCTCGTTGGAAATCACCGTAGAGTATTGCCGAACCGATTATAGCAGAAAGGGTAAACAAGACAAACTGAACTGGAATTACAACCTGAAAGAAAAACTGATTAGTATAAGGACAACTGGAGAAGTGGGATGGCTGACTTTGCCGTCAAATCGCATCAAAGCTCGATTGAGGTATCGAATTTGTCCAACCCCAGTAATGATGAGGACCTGGAAAAATTAGATGAGGTACTGAAAGGCCTATGGTTCCAAGACGTACAGCCAGAACAGGATACGTTATCCAGTTAGAGAACATAGCGATCCACTCCGATGTTAACAATGTCGATATTGCCTTTGTCGATAATACGGTGAAGCCGCCTGAATTCATCGAAGTTAATGTTTTAGTTAGTTGACTAATGAAGGGAATGGCGTCTCACCGAATAAAGCACACATGCCGACATCTATGAATACCCACTTTCTGCCAATGTCGCTATGAGATAGCGTCCCCAGAACGACCGCGCCCACCAAATAGATACATGAGTATATTATGAAAGGTGTTTGAGAGATAGCATGGAGAAGCGCATCAGGATCGAGTCGGGTATTGGATGCATTGGAAGCAAGAACGACTGTCACCGCGCCAATGATAGCAATAAGAATTCCTATAAGGTCACGCTGCAACACGAGTTAGTAAAATCCCTAAAAAGAAGTGAACAAGCGAACCTTACGAAAGCGTTCGCCCAATAACAGAGGTGCGAAGAAACAATTCGCCATCAACGCAAACTGTATAATTGATCAACAGCGTGCGCGCTTTCCGTGAGCTACAATATCTTACAGTGCCAAGGGGGGCAACAATGGACGCAGGAGCCCATGCGTACGATATAAAATTACCAGTTTCACCGACATTCATCAGGAAGAAACCAAACCACCTGCTTACATCTGATTACAAAATTTTCAAGGAAGTCTAATATAAAGACAGACCAGAGCTTGGATTTGAGATATGCCGTCTCATGCCCCTCCTCTGCCATGTCATGTCTGATATAGGTATGTTTCGAGCCCTGTTGACATAAGGCGGCCTCTTCCGACATCACGTCGACTGGAATAATTGCTTCATAGGGTACAGGCAGGGCAGGTTGTCTGGGCCTATTTCTACGGAATAGGGCTCCTATGAGACGCGAAGAAAATGCTGGTCGCGAGTGCGAATCATCTCCAGGATTAACAACAGAGGTTGATCCATAGTCAGCTGGAGACGGTGAATAAGGGAACGGGATCAGCGGCTCTGATTCCGCGCGCTCATTGGAATCAGGAGGGGTCGGTGTGGGCATGTGCTCCTCGTCGCGTTCATCTAAACTGGGTCCATTGGAGCGTCTGTGTTGGCCATTCTCGGAGGTCACCTCTCCACACTGTTTGCGCTTTGCAGAAATACCAGCCTCGACGCGCTTGTGCGCCAGCTTCTGGAGATTCAAAGCGAGAGAAATGAGGACATTTCCACTTATAGCTATGACGATGCCGATGAAAGTTGCCCTCGTGAGTTTGGGAAGATCATCCTTGGACCAGTGAGCTTCAATCGTCCAGTCTACAATTGGAAGTGAGGCAGAGAGGGCATCACCAGGAAGTAGCATGGCTTGAGAGGGCGCCAGTACGACCCACAGCAGGAGCGACCACTGTCGCAAGTCGACACGCTCACGAACGTTGGTGGCAAGGTTCTTTGAAACCAGGGTTTGGAATTGGAATTTCGGTCACGTGTCATCCAACTGATTAGAGACTCCGAGTTGAGCGCTGAGCATTCGACGTCCGACAAGCAACCACAATGCGTACCAGTCACACACCTCACTCGTTGCCGACGTTCCCCGTATTCTCCTCCTCGTTCCTTTCAGAGAATGAGTTGGTACTCGGCGGTGGAGGAGGTTCTTCCAAGACCGGGATTAAAAACAAGTTGGTGAGTGATGACCTCCCCACACTCGCTAAGCTATCTACAATTTCTTACAATAGCGATTGTACAACGTAAAACAAGAGAGATCTTTAGAGCTGCTCGGAGAGGTCGAATTGGAGAAGGGCGAGGATTCACCGATGAGCATGGCAGCCCATAATAAGGTGCTATAGATTTCGTTCCTCCTATTTGACACGCTGACGTGTCTCATAGTCTAGGGCCATCGTGTGTGGCATAAACAGTACTTCGGAAAACCTAGAAAAGGGCTTGAATGAGAATTGTCGCGTCTTCTCCCTTAAAGACAATGTGTACGTTGCCTATACGCCCAGGCTGGCATCCCGTACTCAACGCTCTTTACAGGCCAACTATTCTGAAGACCAAGGGAACGTTACCCACAGAAGACCCCTTCGACTACCAAGCAAGTATTCGACCATAGTTTCTCGTTTAATCTTCATAATCATACCACATAAACAGAAAGTTACAGTTCTGTCTCCAGATGGTACACTGCTGGCAGTTTCAGGCGCTCATGACGTATGTATTTCAAGTTTGTCTTTTTTGTACTCTTTCTCATGCACACGTAGCTCTCTCTTCTATCATACCCTTCTCTGGAACTTGTTGCTGAGCCCATCCACACAGAGAACGAGATATACGACGCGACTTTTTCTGATTCTACGGTACTTCAGCTCTCTAGTGATCAAGGAGTTGGAAAGCTCAACATCTGTCTTAGCTTGTGATTGCAACCACGCAAGACCTCAGAGTCTATTCCATCCCCACCTTCCAAGCATCGCCTCAGACGAGTCCCAAGAAGGGCAAAGGGAAAGGAAAGGGGAAGGGCGCCAAACAAAGTGACCAGAGCCCGTCCAAAAAGCTCGAATTATTGCAGACCATTCAAGTTCCTAAAATTTCTGGTGTCGTTCCTGCTTTCCGCTCAGCCAGGTGACATACTTTGTTGTACGATGAAGAAGCAGCCTTACAGTTCTTTAGATTCCACCCAACAGACAACACCATCCTTTATGCCACTATCAATGCATCTTCCCCGAGAACGAAGAAAACCAAGACCCCTCAGCGGCAGTCGTTTGTTTACAAGTGGGATGTCAAGACTTGGACGGTAGAAAAATCAAGAAAAGTTGGCGACCGAGCCTTAACTTGCTTTGAAATAAGGTGGGCGACCAAAGAAGAATATTCAATTGAAAACTGAAGTCATCTTGCAGCCCGGACGGCAAATTTTTGGGTTATGGAACTTCAGACTTGACAGTCGGACTATTTGATGCCAGCAATCTGAGCGTGAGTTGCCCGGTTTTGCTTTTAGCAGGCTCTTAACCTCGTCTATAGCCCTTGGTATCCATTCTCAAAGCCCACGATTTGCCGCCCACGACTATTGCATTCAATCCAACTTCGACTTTGTTGATTTCTGGCAGTGCAGACGCTACAGTTCGCGTCGCCAATGTGCCTGTGGCTGCGACTGGTTCTTGTGCGTGCATTGATACTCTTTTATTCAGTGTTTGTCCATCTGAAACCTTGAATCCAATAGCTTGGTCTGTCATCCTGCTTGTCCTTATAACTCTTTTCGTCATCTTGCTGGCAATCGTGACACAAAAGTATCTCGCCCATTGATACGTAAATTAACAGCGATACCTGTACACGTTGTAGAATTCCAATATCGTACACTCATCAAAGATGATACATAGTCTAGTCATAATCATCCTCTTCCACCAGCTTGCGTTTCACTCCGTTGGTAGTCTCAGTCGTTTGAACTTCTTCCATACCGTCACTCTCCTCCTCTTCGTCATCTCCACCTGCGAACAGACCATCTTCCTCTTCTCCAGCATCGCTGCCTTCATCGCTGTTGTGAGCGCCCGCAGCGCCACCCGGTGTGCCAAGCATCTCAATATCTGAGGGAGTGGCAATCGCGCTAATTGGGAAAGGTGCCTCCTCTCTTACAATTTGTTCTACGGCGGGATGTTTGGGCGCAAGGCCAGGTGCAACAGGAGTTTTGGGTATTGGAGCGGGTTCCATCTCTTCATCATCATCTTCCTCCTCTTCAGATTCAGACTCTTCAATCTCTTCTATTTCTTCGTCATAGATAGGGACAGTTTGTGGCGGCTTATTTGGGACAAGGTCGAAGTCAATTGATGTAAGGCAATCTGCAGCCTGTGGTAGGCGAACTCCAAAAACTTCCGGCACCGCGGGAAGGGGGGTACCATTCACCTGAGTTGCCAAAGAAAGGATGTACTGTATAACGAACATTTAAATTTGTTGAAAAATTGCGCATTGAGCCCAACGTACTTCTTTGGGAATGCGGCCACCAAACTCCCATCCAACACGCGCCTGAACGGCTAGAACAACATCCTCTATCTCTACCTTGCCGCCGCGGCCTGCATGTTCGGCGTATACGCCTGCATCAGTCAAAACTTGAGTGGTGTACCGGTGTGAGAATTCAAGAAGCTGATGAAGGACTCCTGGCTGCGCATCTTGGATTGCAGGCGTAGATGAAACAAGGAGTGCGATAGCTCGAGCAGTGGCTGGAAGTATGTCAGCTGGTCGAGACATAGGGGAGTTTTGAGCCCTGTTCAATGCCGAAGAGACGCGTTAAGCTTGGACCAATCACGTGCCGCAGGGTATGCCTGACAAAGAATAATTTCGTAGTTTGCTCCAGCTCTTTTGCTCAAACTCCCACCACCGTCATGTTCCGCTCAATAGTCTCAAAGACCGTGCTCAGCGCTGCCCGACCCAGAGCTTTCCAGGCTGGTCTCAGGCCCATGGCTGTCCGTGGATATCATGAAAACGTCATTTCACATTATGAAAGACCCAGAAATGTGTGGTCTAGTTCCATTTTTTCCCCACGGACCTCCTTATCTGATAAATGTTTACCTACCATACAGGTTGGTTCTCTACCCAAAGGTGACATGGATGTTGGCACTGGCCTCGTAGGGGCCCCTGCGTGAGCGATCTTTTCTTCTCTTGATTGTGCCGGAGCTAATCGGCCTGTGCATGTTGCAGTTGCGGAGATGTCATGAAGCTTCAAATTCGTGTTGACGAGAATGGTATCATCTCAGACGTTAAGTTCAAAACCTTCGGATGCGGCAGTGCTATCGCATCCAGTTCCTATATGACCGAGCGTGTCAAGGGTTTGTCATTGGAGGAGGCAGGGAAAATCAAAAATACCGAAATTGCAAAGGAACTTTGCTTACCACCCGTGAAGCTGCATTGCTCCAGTGAGTGGACAATTCCCGATAATTAGGGCAGTCCTGACCGCCTCCTAGTGCTTGCTGAGGATGCCATCCGCTCGGCAATCCGAGACTACAAATCCAAACGTGCCAAGATGACCAACCCTCAGCAGAAAGGTTTTATTGACGTGACACAAAGTGCTGCAACTGGGGAGACGACGACCAGTGTACATCCTGGACAGGCATAGGATGTCCACACAAAATTTACACTCGCAGTTGTCTCTTTCACCTAGTAGTAGTATAGTAGTTACCTTCCTTTCTTGCAGTGTATTATAGGACTACCCATGCATACATTATCCTTTACTCTATTGTCGACAACGTATGAAAAATCAATCATGCGCCTTTCTGTCCAACAAAGGAGAAATTGCCTCCCGCAAACCACCTTTCGTTGGCCTCCTTGACTCGTTGAGCAGCAGTTGCCCTGTTAGTAAGCTCGAATCCTAACAAAAGCAATGATTAAAACAAATTCAGATGTCAACTGGGGCGACCCACCCTGAGCTGGAGTAACGCTCAATGACGTAGCTGTACCCGAGGTCGACGCTGCCTGCGCTGAACGAGTAATTGCTGCTGTGCGAAGCTTGTTCGCCTTCGACAGTTTGGCTACGAAATCAGGTAAATGGCAACATAGATAGGTAATTAAAGGTTACGAACCTCGACTTTTTGCGTCTCCCATGCCAGCCCGAACTTTGCCGGTACCCACTCCTATCATACCCATACCCTTGGTTTGATCAAAGGCTCCAACTTCCTCCTCCGCCTCACCAAATGTCATGCGGTTTTGAAGTTTTCTTAGTTCGGTCTGCGCATAGGCTTCCTTAGCTTTCCGCGCACTACGGTGCTGTCAGCGCACAAAACAATGATTCATAGCTGTGTACGCACCGTCTGCCCCCACGACGTTTTTTCGGACCATCATTTGGAATTGGGAGAGCCTTGGCAACTTTGGATGGTGGGGGAGCGGCCAATCGGTCGATGTGTTTTTCGATCTTCTCCCTTAGAGATTCACCGTATGAACCTTTCAACTTCGATTAGGGGGTACAAAGGAACAAGGGAGCAATGCATATACCATCTCTGCGCTGTCGCTCCAGATCCATGCGAGCAGCAAGGACTGTCTTCGCCCCGACTGTTCGCTGAACCTGAAGTTGGTATTCAGGTGGTGTCTGACTGACTAGTTCCGATTGAAAAATGAATCCTGTGTGTCGTTTCTGTGTCGCGGATGAAAAGCCTGCAGCTATCTTTTTCTGCGCGCCAAGGAGCTGTTGATATAAAAATTATGAGGAATGGATTAATATAATATTGAGGGTAGAAATAAGAGATGCGTACATGGACATTACATGAAGGCATCTTGGCAAGTCCTGGGAGGCCTCCTGCAACTCCAAGAAGTTTGGCGGCTGTAGTGGTACCAACAATAGCTGAAAGGTTGGGTGCGAGTACATTCATTCTTGAGCTGACGTACATGAATATCTGAGTTTCTTGATCAATAAGATGAAATGCTGGACAAGAAGTAAATTATTTACCTTTTTTCTGGCTTCCTCCAGGCGGTCTGCAAGGTCGCACGCGCGCTCTACCGCTGCCCAGTCGGAATTAGATAAGAGCTTCCCGCTTGTTGTTGTGGCCGTCATGACAATACTCATAATGAGAGCAGGAGGGAGGATTCCTGCTAAGTCAACTTTGGTTGGATCCTGTTCAATAATAAGACTGAATCCAACCACTGCACGATCTCATAGACTCACCTCATGATTTCCCAACACACGCACGGAGCGATTAAACATAGAAGGGTCTGTAACAAGTTGTTCAAGTTCAGGAAATTTTGCGGCATAGTGGTCGCGAATGAACTACTGAGTCGTCAATGGAGTCCTGCTGTAGTCACCTACATGGCTCACTTGCCTTGTTCACCACGAGAATTTCGTTGTCAACTTCGACAGAAAGATTGTTGGCCTGTACAATCACATTGTACTCCGGATTCAGGTGAGCTGGCAAAGCCATTGCAGCCGTCGTACTTGGATTCGTCTGATACTTCTCAATGTCCTTTGAAACCACACTTTCTCAGTCCTTGTGAATCTGACAAAAAATATGATAGCCTTACATTCAAAACGTCGGCCATCCTCTTGCTTCCTTCCAGCTTTGCGACCTTCGTCACGTCTGCAACATTTCCAAGCTCCATTTGTTGGACATCCTCTGCGTCAAGCTCCTCCGCTGGCCTCACGCCACCTTCCAAAACCAAACCTCCAATTTCCTGATCGTCAGCTGCCCCACTTTCTTCGTCTTCGTCTTCTTCGTCGTCTGACATGCGAAGGTCGCCATCTGGAGCTTTACGCTTCAAGGTATTCGTTGAGCTGGAAGATATAGTTGTTTGGGGTTCTGATTCTTCAAAGTCCTGGTTCTCGTCATCCGAAAGTTCCTCGAGGTCTGCAAGTAGATCGTCGCCGAGAGGAGCCATTTTGATTCTGTGCAACTCAAGTAGCACGATATGGCTTAAGCAGGCAAGTCAGTGATAAGTACCCGTGAGAACTTTGGGACACTACTCGCGGTCACGGCACAAGTGAAAGACCTTTTTATTTATCGAATGGCATGCGATCGAACCTAATAGTATACATAGCACATTCTCTCCGTTTGCATCTAAGTGCATACGTGAAGAAGCAGGATATGATACAAATGATGCGAAAGGCAAGTGAACAAGTGAAGGCAACTTTACAAGGATCGTTGATTACTTTAGACAATGCAGGTAACATGATGATATGTCCGTGAAGAGTTCATTGAAAGCTGTTGGTACTATTATGACAGCACCACATGAAGCAAGCACCCTGTGCAATTAAGAGGAGGTCGCAGTTCGCTTATTTTACGCGCATTGGAATGTTGACTGGCTCGCTGGGATCATCCATCCGTAGGTTCTCCATTCGCAAAGGGCTGCCCAGCGCTCTTCCCGATAAGGGACTGCTGACGGTAGGCGTCCCACCAGCTCTACCTTTCCGATTTCTGCGCCCCAACAACGTTGCGCCATCCAAGTCAAGCTGAAATGCGGCCCTGGGTGCTCGTTTGGGTAAGTCCGTGGTCCCAGGGGTCGGCTTCGCCGTCGCACCGCTGCGCCGATGGTCACCCGCACCGACTCCTGCAAGCCCAGGCTCAGCGTTGTCATCATCGATGAATTCGTCTTCATCGTCTTCATTCAATCCCTCAAGATGACCACGGGGGCCAGCACTAGCAATGTTATACTTTCGCCTTCGGGCACCCTCTTCCTCCATGCGATGCACAGCATAGGTGATATCAAACGCTTCCTTGAGGGTTGAGAGACCAGGGCTACGACCCTCGTGTCCACGTCCTCCACGCGCAGCGGATAGAAGAGGTGAATCAAGTGGCATAGATGCATCAGACACAGCTGAGTTTGGAAGATAGGAGTATATTGAGGGCAAAGCCGAAGGGGGAGGAGCAGGTTCGGCCGTGCACCAGGGATGATTCAGGAATTCATCGATCGTATACCGCAAAGCGGGGTCGACGCAAAGAAGATGAGTAATCAGGTCTTTGGCTGAAAATGGTTGAGTGCAGAACAAAGAGCATACGAAAAGACGCCTACCCGAAGCACCAATGTCGTCCCACCAGGGGCTGAGGAATGTGTACTGCCCTCGGGCAACCTTCTCCGTCAGAACACTGATACTCTCGTCATAGAAGGGCGGAAACCCGCACAGTAGAGTGTATAATACGCATCCCAGGGCCCACATGTCGACACTTTTGCTGTATCGTTCGTCTTTAACAATCTCTGGAGCGGTGTATCCAACGGTTCCGCATGGTGTCATTGTTTCCTCGTTCCATACAACCTTGCTGAGGCCAAAGTCCGCAATCTTGACACGGCCTATACCACCGCCACCTACCCCAGGGATAAATTGGCCTTCGTCCTCCTTTTCTTCGTCATAGGGCCGACGTTCGATGGGATGTTCAGTTGGAATGATAGGAATGCGTTCAAAAAGGAGGTTTTCAGGCTTGATGTCACGATGGACCACCCCGCGCTCTTCGTGAAGGTATCTGATACCATGGGCGACTTGTAAAATGACATGACGCGAGAGATTTTCACTGAAATACGTTAACTTGACGATTTGATGAAATAACTCTCCTCCTTCCATGACTGCATGAATTGTACATGTCAATAACAAAAGGCGCAGAGCGATCAAGTAACACGTACGTTCTAAGACTAGGAAATAATGTTCCGGAGACTCAGAGAAGGATAGAAGTTTCACGATGGATGGGTGATTGGTGCCGCGCATGATCTGAACCTCTGCGGAAGGTATGTCAAATTCCAGCCGTTACGAGACAAAGTCCTTGACAAACCTTTCAGAATATTTGAGCGCTAGATGATGCGATGTTCAGTACAGATCGAATCAAGAATAATAGAGAAGGCGGAAGCAAGAACCTCGGTTACGCGCGGTTTCTTCTTGAATTGTGGATTCAAGTGTTTATCGCCAGCCTAATCCCGCGCGTAAGACGAAGACAATGAAGAAATTTGGGAGATTAGGAAGTCAGTGTCCAGTTATACGGCCACAGACGATATGAAGTGGTAACATTAAACTAACCTGCGATGCGTTGAGCTCATATTTGCGCACAACTTTGACTACGTTTAGTGTGAGATGTGGTATGCTATTAGAATTGCGAAGCAATTTTACCTGCGACTTTGGAAGAAGTTCTAAGGTTGGTTCCCCGATATACATTGGAAAAGGCTCCACTAGAAATAGGTCAGCAGAAAGGAATAAAAGTGATGGGATTGATGGATACTGACTCTCCCATTTTGTCTATTAGATCATAATTTTCAAGACCAGGATACTTGGGCATCCTGGAAGTAGATTGTCGTTCTTCATCAACAATAAGTTGGGCAGCCTCTCGAGCGCCAGGTGAGACGATGGGGTGTGAGGAAACCGGAGTCATTGATGGAGGTGGAGATACACGGGGTTCTGCTTGTTTTGGTTCGTTGGCGACGTTGTCACTGTGGTTGTGATGCTTTCCATGTCTAATAAGGTCTAGATAGAAATAAGTGCTTGACGACGAGACAAATAACGAGCAGAATACTTTTGAAGGCGTCGACAACGCCGTTGGGCATGGTGGGATAAGGAACACAAGAAAGCTCCGCACTCATAAGAGGACCCGTCGAGTGACGTCACGGTGAACCACTCGTCCACACCCCATCCACGTGCTGTTGTACACCAACAGCGTCACTGTCGTCAATCCAGCGTAGGCTGTATCCTGGCTCATTGCAAGATGGTCGTTGATATGTCGTTTGAACAACGGTCTCGTCTGTGTGGTACTTTTCAAATGAAACTGATGGAGACGTTGTCTTCTTTCCAAGGGCAGTTCTATTTTAACTGACTCGAAAACTGCCAAGATTCATCTCGTCACTCAGCCAATGGTCTTCTAAACGTGTATGCATGTGTCGTTTATATACGAGGGCCTCAGCCGAGGCAGAGGAACAATTCGTAGCGTTTTAAAAGCAGGCAACTCCTGTCTATCAAGTTACCACCCTATATAATGCATGGTGCCTCCTGCAGCCTCGTTTGGAACTCGTGAACTCTGCCTATCCAATAAAGCTGATGATAATTCCTCTTCTAGGGGCTACGGTGTTAAGTATGTATTTCCCTCCTTCAGATGTATGTGCTGATTCGAAATACGACCACAACCAGGCAAGCGGCTACAGGGTCAAATAGCCGACTGAAGCAGAAAACGAACTTTGCCAGACTCTTGCACTTCATTCATCCATCCATCCAGATGGCCCTGCATGAGAAGCATACGATGCAAACTCGATCATAACTACCAGTTGACAGCGGCATGGCATGCTATCTCATGCGACCCTGGCGCGACCCACGGACGTACACGCATAAAACGCCTATTTAAATACGGAAAGAAGCATGACTCCGAATGGGAGACTGTCGAAATAATCTGTAACTTTGAGCCCTTTTGAGCCTCGCTTCGAACTAGCCATCACAGACCGTCCGCTCGTCGCTCGAGGTCACATCACCGTATCAAAAGCCAGCGGGTGGCAGTCAGGACTGCCCCCTTGAAGATTCTAGAACCATACCTGCAGGCTTGGGGGTGGAGATAACTCTGTTTAATTCCGTCAGGACTTCAAGCTATCATAACTTTGATGAATCGATCTGTTGAACGGTTATAACGAATCACATAGAAGAACTTAAGGAGGACTTTACAGCACTACGTTGTCTCCAAGATCATCCATGTCAGTCATACCCATTCAGCTCATTGCTCAAGCGCTGGATGCTAACGATGGCCAACAAGTACAAACATAAATTGATGCGCATCTGCCAAGGTTGGTCCGTGCGTGATAAGGCGCCACTATATATACCGACGCTCAATATTCCCGCTCTTCATACTTACCTTGATGGCACAAGCTCCTTCATGTACATGGGCTTGTGGGCCGTGGAGACTCTCCATAGCACGGCGACCCTGTCCATACAGGGAGTAGCTGCGGCTTGTATGGGCTTCGGCTCATGCACCGTCCAAATATTTTCCTGTCCCGCTCCGGCCACTCTGGCTGGGCGGGCGCTTTTTTTGTGCCTCTCTGAGGCGCTAACCCTAACCTTAACACTACCTTAATTCATTCCATGTATACATATCAAGTGACTATATTCATTATCAAGCTTAAGATTGCGTTCTTTCGCTTCAGCTCCTCAGCACTTTGTTCAATCCACAGCTTGTCGTGAGAAGGAAGAGTTATACTTGCTTTGGATCCACAGTGTTCGGAAATGACTGACCTACCCCACACTAGTAGGTAGATCTTACGAATCACGTTCAAGAGCTAACCCTTATTGGCAGTTCATGTGTGTCTGTCACCGTGATCCACAAACAGCTTTGTTTTCTGATCCCTTGTAAATTGCTTACGGTACAGTGGTGTAGCATGAACTTTTTAGAGTCCATGTGGTAATCGTATTGAGCATATACGAGTCACATTCCCTCCCCTCCTGCCCGCAAATGATCCGCTCGAAAGTCACATTCGTTGTCCTCAGACTTTGTATGTTGTTGGTCGTGCTTCTACGACTGAGAACCAGAAGCTCACTCGCGGAGCCTTGACCCAAACGCCACAAGATCCGTGGCTGTGCACCGAATAGCTGGCTTCTTGAAGACATTGTCAAACCCTGAAGAACTTCAAGAAGCACGATTGCTAGTGCACCTGAGAACAAAAGGAAAACGGAACGACGGCACCGCGCGAAGAATATACGATCTTCTTGTGGGCCCGGCGGTCTGGTAATGTTTTATGCTACCTTCACATTGTTCCTTGGGAGAATGTCAAGAGAGAACCACAATACCCTCGAAATCCCAGGCACCAATGAGCGCAGCCTCATGACTAGTTGACTAGCGACTGTTAGGGGTCAGACCTTTTCATCAGGCTGTCAAATGCTGTATGGAACTCATGTGGTTATTTTGCGCCGAGCGTAAATAGTTCCTGTCAAATTGGGATAACGTTTCTCATCAGAGTTTAGGAAGCCATGTTTTTAGCAGTTCAAGTCTCACCAATGTTCAAACGTTCAAGCTGTGACGGTTGCAAGAGTTCCGTCAGCAAAATGCGCGCAAGATTCCGGTGAGAATCACATAAGATGCTGAGTCCCATCAACCACACTCAAGATAGCGATGCGAAGGTATCGGCTGTTATGGTTAGACCAACGGCGAGTAACCCAAGGCCTGGTGTTGATAAGTTGTTCGGACCTATCGTGAGCGTCGAATGAGACAATAATACCGATAGTTGGTCAATGTTGTCCACGATTGGACCTCCATTTACCAATCATCTCTCTGGGGTTAGAATATGTCAAGGCATGAGTTGGAATTACCTCACCAACACATCAGAAATCAGAGTTGAGTGGCCCCAACTAAAATGGTTCAGGATCTCATCAAGGAAAGATTTCTGATCTTCGAGAAGCGCGTTTACTTGGGACGAAACAAGAGATTGGAACAAGGGAACAGAGAGTCACGTCAGTTAACATAAGTATCTGTTTTCCCCAACAGACGAGAAATTTTCAGAGAGTGGACATTAGGGGGTATATCCGTAATACAGTAGTTTCGGGTATAGTCTGAACACACTGAGCGCAATTAGGAAATAGCCATCGCTATGCAGATGCATATTAATGTGTTCTGGATCGACAGGTTCGTCAAATAGCCATTGAACATGGGAAAAAATCATAACGTACGTTGGAAAACAGCTCTTGTACCACGACATCCGCATCCTCCCAATGACAGACCATATCCGCGCTAATTAATGGAAAGAAAGTTCGACATGGTGCACGACTTAGAGTTGGTGATGCAACGTACCGGGCACCTTGTCCAAGGTTTTCATTTATCTGTGTGAAGACAACATATTTGCTGGGGAGCTTCAGTACAGGGCGTCGATCCTTGGAGCAGAACGACCGCTTACAAGCCGCGAGGTTGAATTTCAAGCATTCTCTCCTTGACTCGTTCTCCGATTTCTTTAATCCATGACTTGACTCGATCACGATCCTTCTGCTCTGGCCATGAGCTGTTTTGAAGGGTTGTTGACAAGAGTTTCTTCATATATGCCTTCAAAAGTTCCGAGTCAAATTGGGGCCGGGGAGATGCAGCATCAGAGCGAGGGGGTGGAGGCGAACGAAGACCAGAAGAATTTGCCATGAGATACAGTGTACTTGAGAAAGAGCGCGAAAGCAAAGAATGAAGTTGAAGAAGTGAGGTCACAGCGACGACCTATTTGGTAAATAAACCACGTGTGGACTCAACAGCAGTCGCGTCTTGTCGTTCTCCTCCTCGACCCGTGCCA